>PITA01000118.1:113849-286349 GCA_004023965.1 Spilogale gracilis
GGGGGGTGGCTGCTAGTGAGGGTGAAGTAACAGTCGTCACCTTCCCCAGGCTGTCGTGGCTGGGCCCGGCGACAGAAAGTCCCAGCTGATCCTCATTCCCGTTGGCTCTGTGTCCAGATCTTCGGATGTGCTGGGCTTCTGACTGCCAGTGGGTAACTTCTCCCATCATCCAACTCCCCTGTCCGCCTCCACTCCCTCACCCCTCCCACAAGGGGCCAGGTCTATTTCCTAAGGAGAAATTCCTTTCTCTACCACTCATAGAGGCTCTGCTTCTCCAGCTAATCTGCGGCTGATACACTTATTTTTCCAAACCATATGAGGACTGTAGGAGAGAGTCTTCAGCACGAGGGGATTTGAGACAGCAACAGGGAGAAAATGCCATGGAACTTGCATCTAGAAGTGACTGAGGAGCCCGAGGAAATAGTTGTCATATTTGTGTCAGACCTATCCCCCAGGTCCCTGTAGCCCTCAACCTACAAAAATTCTTTTCAGAGCCAAGCATGTTTCCAAATACCTTTTCCTTCTTCATTCCTATGGTTTTCTCTCTTCCTCATTCTTCTCCTCCAGAGATCATGCCCCACCCGGAAGAGGCTGAAATTGCCTCTCAGAGGTAAACCACACTCCAGGGGTGGGTTGCAGTTAGTCAACTACAGGAGAAAAAGAAAAGTCCAAGTCCTGGGCACATTACTTCTTCCAGAATGATCCACTGGAGCCACTGAAATGCTCCACACGCTGTGAAATGACACAGCACACACAGATGGAGCCAAAGCGACGACTTCTCTGAAACTCAGGTCAAGCCTGGCTCAGCAGTCAGGAAAATGTCACCCGCCTCTATCCACACTGGTTTGCTCTTGTTGGTAATGGAAAACTCACTCCTGTGTCATCAAGGCCCAATGGTTCACATGAGAGGCTTGTTTTAGAATTGCCTCTTGTTGTCACCTCTTAGAATAACAGTGCATTTGATGATATTTCTGAGCTTCTCCTCACACATTCAGAAGAGTCACTGCCAATCTCTTTCCTCAGTTAATTCCTGCTTACAGTAGGTGATTATTTGTCATGAGCATTAGCAAATTGAGAGGCTAGGTTATGGTTACCTTTGGCGCTCAAGCAAACAGAACACTTACTGGCTTTCTGGGGTCTTCTGCGTTTGAGAGTCTCATAAGATAAATAAATGGTCTCAGGGGATCCCTATGAACTGTCCCCTGTAGTCTTTACAAGGGGTGCTCCAGAGCCCTGAGAGTTGTGTCAGTGGGTAGAATCTAGTTGCCCAGGCCCACAGAGGTAGAAATGGGTGGACAGGAGATCCCAGCTACTAGATGAAGTATCCTGTCTGAATTAGAAAAGGGTGCTCCTTGGGGCCCCAGCCTGACTTGGTGAATAGAGGGAGGGCTGGATTTTAGCCCCCAAATTTCCCAATATGTGGGAAATCTTTGCAGCCCCTGAGCCTCGAGGAAAAGGGCATTTTTTGGGAAGCAAACTGTGTCAGTCCCGTTATAAGAGATACACTCTTGAATTTGGGACACAAGTACCATCGGGGTTCACGAAATGAGATTTTATTTGCTGGGAGGCGTATCTGGTCAACCAGGCCTTGGCTCCAGAGCTGATGAAACCACCCCTCTTTCACACAAATTCCCCAAGAGCACTCTGTTTGCCTTTCTGTTACCTTACCAGTAGGCAGAGGGTGTCCGGGATTATGACTTTATGTGGCTCAGTTGGAGAGGGCCCTGTTTTAGCTCAAGGCCCTCACACCCCAACCCCTAGAATACTCTTGAGTTCTCTACCCAAATGTCCCACCCTGTTCCCAGAGCTCATGTGGCCTCTTCTTCAGTGCCATCATCCTGGGGGTAACCTCCCCAAAGAATTGCATATCCCTGGGCATGAGGGGTGGTGGAGCTTTCAGCAGGAAAATGTGAACAGAATCTGGAGATCTGGGTTGACCTGTGGTGCAGCACAGAGGAGGGCCTTTGGCTCTGTTCCCCTGCCCTCATGTGAACAGGCGTGTACACATGGTCTGTTAGTATGATTTCAAACTTTTAAATATTTAGACAAATGATATACAGGCCTCCATTCAGTTTCTTGCCCTGATCCCACAAATGATAGGAGCAGGCCCAGCTAGAGGTATTTTAAATCACTGTAGAAATTAATGGATTAACTAGCATTTTCTGGTTATTTTATTTATAGTTAATTACAGGTAGTTTTTCATCAAAAGTCTAATCATCTCTGAATGTATGAACAATATGATTTTCTGAATCTAAGTGACTCAAGGTTTGATTCTGGACAGAGATGAAATAGTTTGCTCCAACTCTAGCATAGTCCTTGGAACAAGGTAGTTGCCTTGAAAATGACCGTTAATGAGTAAAGGAATCCCTGAAGTGTTTTGTTAACTGCCTCTCATCTTTTGCCTTGCCTATGCTGGATAACTGGCTTAGAAACTCTTTGATGGATGAGTTCATCCAAGGTTGTTTTGGGAGTATTAGTCAGCTGGTCTTAGAAATTCTTTGGCTAGCAGAGAAAGTCAAATATCATATGGTTCACTTACTTGTGGAGCATAAGGAGTAACATGGAGGACAGTGAGAGAAGGAAAGGAAATGTGAATTGGGGTAAATCAGGGAGGGAGATGAAACATGAGAGGCTTTGGACTCAGAAACAGAGGGTTTTGGAAGGGAGGGGGGTGAGGGGATGGGCAGGCCAGGTGGTGGGTATAGAGGGCACGGATTGCGTGGAGCACTGGGTGTGGGGCATAAACAATGAATCTTGGAACACTGAAAAAATAATGCAATGAAAAAAAAAAGAGATTCTTTGGCTGATGAAGTTCACTTAAGGGTGGTTTGGGGGTGTTAGTCCAGAGATGAAGCCAGGGAACAGATGCGAAGATGGCAGCCTCTTTGGTCCTGGGGGAAAGTGACTTCCTGTGACTCCCTGCCTTTTTGCTTTTCCTGAGCCCCTGGAATTAGCTAGTAACAGTTCTGAAGAAGGAATACAAAGCTTGGACTTTGCACTTTCAAGTGATGTACTAAAAACATACTCCACCCCCATGATGTCAAGACATGTCCAAATTCAAGTGTACAATTTAGGTATTTTTGCATATTCCATTGGATTTACTGAACATGGGCTTTGTATCAGGCCCCCAACCAGGTGAAAATCTGAAGGCCATTACAGTAGTACCAGCCTTTGAGGCCTTACATATCAGCATATGAGGTGCTGTCATATTGAGTATTTCCCCTGACTTAAATAATCTATTTTACCACCCCCAACTTATCATTCTCTATTCCCCCTTACCCTGCTTTGCTTGACTTCATTAGGGACAGATGATGTGGACTGGTTTACTACCGATCTCTTCCAGGAGAATGAAAAGGTAAGCTCAGCCTCACTACTGATGTCCCCAGTGACTAGAAGAGTGCCTGGCACATATAAGGGCTCAGTAAACATTTTGTTGATGAACATATTCATTTGGCATCAAAATTGCACTATTTTTTTTCTTGTTCAATTTGACTTTGAGTGGGTAGGAGAATAACACAAAGAAAAGCAATCTGCTTTGACGGTGGGAGGTGCTCCTGAAGGGATGGAGGCAGATAATGCTAAGGATGGAGTTCGGATCTGGAGAACAGCTGGTGTCAAAAACAAATGCACTGAGAAACTGTAGGAAGCAAGGACCTTTGGAATTTATTAGGTTTCTTTTCAGGCACACAGTCGTTGTAGTTTGCAGTAACTTGCTAAAACAATGAAGCTCCAGGCAAGCAAGCATGTTTGTTGATCCACTAAGCCATTAACAGAACTTCTCTAAGGTGTTAGAGCGATAAGCAAAGTAACTCAGAGATGGTTTTCTTCCCCTCACCTCATGATAGCTATTTTCATGGATTGCTGGGGTTTTGCAGGCAGAAAAACCGACTTTCTGCCTGGTATGAGTCTGACTTGAAGAAAAACTGAACATATGTTTTGTAACTGCTTCTATATCTTTCCCATGGCTTTGTGCTGTTCACCAGTAAAAATGATTCAAAATTTCTATGCTTGACCAAGGGAACCAGGTAGATTGTATCTTTTTTCCTTTTCCCTCCTCCATTCTCTTGCCCACCAAGGCAAAAGGGAGTCTTCGCCTTCAACTGTGGATCTTTTTTTTTTTCCAAAGATTTATTTATGTGGGAGAGTGGTGGGGAGGGGCAGAGAAAGAGAAAGAATCCTCAAACAGAGTCCCATTTGAACACAGAGCCCAACACGGAGCTTCATCCCAGGACCCTGAGATCATGGTCCCCAGGGTCCCCTTATAATAATAAATCTTAAAAATCAGGGAGGCTGAGTTCTCCAACACTGTTCTTCTTTTTCAACGTTATTCTGGTTCATTTAGGTCTTTCTAAATGTCCATATAATTTTTAGAATCATGGAGTCAATTTTTACCACAAAGCTTGCTGAGATTTTGACTGGGATTGTACACAATATATAGATTAATTTGGAGAAAATAAATATGTACATATTTTTAAATCATTGCACCATCTTTTGTTCCTTTTTAAAAATATATTTTAGGGGCGCCTGGGTGGCTCAGTTGGTTAAGCGACTGCCTTCGGCTCAGGTCATGATCCCGGAGACCCAGGATCGAGCCCCGCATCGGGCTCCCTGCTCGGCAGGAAGCCTGCTTCTCCCTCTCTCACTCCCCCTGCTTGTGTTCCCTCTCTCGCTGTGTTTCTCTCTGTCAAATAAATAAATAAATAAAATCTTTAAAAAAAAAAAAAATAAATAAAAATAAAAATAAAAATATATTTTAGGGTGCCTGGGTGGCTCAGTGGGTTAAAGCCTCTGCCTTTGCTCAGGTCATGATCTCAGGGTCCTGGGATCTAGGCCCACGTCAGGCTCTCTGCTCGGCAGGGAGCCTGCCTCCTCCCCTCTCTCTGCTTGCCTCTCTGCCTACCTGTGATCTCTCTCTGTCAAATAAATAAATAAAATATTTTAAAAATATTTAAATAAAAAATATTTAAAAAATATTTTATTCATTTATGAGAGAGAGAGCAAGAATGAGAGGAGGGGAGAGAAAGAAGCAGATTCCCCACAGAGCAGCGAGCCTGACACATGGCTCTATCCCAGAACCCCAGGATCATGACCTGAGACGAAGGCAGACACCCAATTGACTGAGCCACCCAGGTGCCTCAAGAAAATAGATATTTTAACAACTTTGAGTCTTCCAATCCGTGAACATGGCACCGTTCTCCCTTTTTGTATGCTTTCTTTAATTTTTCTCAGCAGTCTTTTCTAAGAAGTTTTCATTGCACATAACTTCCACTCTCCGGCACAAAGTTTCTCAACTACGTAGATTTATTTCAAGATATTTGAGTTCATTTTCTTGAATCAAAAGTTTGGAAATATTAAAAACAAAAAAAAGAGTTTGGAAATGTTCTATGTTGTTCTCTTTCTTCATAGATTTTCAGAGGACATCTAAGCATATTTCTCTTAAAGTCACCAATTGATACAGTTGATACACCAATTGATACTTTGAGGGTATAAGTTCTTAGAAATCATTTAACTTGGGGCCTATCCAGGTGGTTAAATATCCACAGTTGAGGGGCTCTTGGGTGGCTCAGTCAGTCAAGTGGCCAACTCTTGATTTCGGTTCCGTGATCTCAGGATCCTGAAATGGAGCCCCGTGTCATGCTCTGCACTCAGGGCAGTCTGCTTGTCCCTCCTCCTCCTCCTACTTGCTTTTGTTCCCTCTATAAAATAAATAAATAAAATCTTTTTTAAAAAGACTGATTATAAATCTACAGTAGTCAAGACAGTGTGGTATTGCCATTAGTATAGACACATCAATGGAACAAAATAGAAAATCCAGAAATAGACCCACATATATGTGATAAATTGATTTTTTACAAAAGTGCCAAGACAGGGCACCTGGGTGGCTCAGTCATTAAGCATCTGCCTTCGGTTCAGGTCATGATCCCGGAGTCCCAAGATCGAGCCCCCCGTTGGGCTCCCTGCTTGTCAGGAAGCCTGCTTCTCCCTCTCTCATTCTCCCTGCTTGTGTCCCCTCTCTAACTGTGTCTCTCTCTGTCAAATAAATAAACAAAATCTTTTAAAAAAATAAAAATAAAAGTGCCAAGACAATTTAATGGTTAAAAAATTGCCTTTAGGGGCACCTGGTTGACTCAGTAGAGCAGACAGCTCTTGATCTCAGGGTCATGAGTTTGAACCCCACATTGGGTGCAGAGATTACTTTAAGATTTTATTTATTTGTTTTATTTTAGAGAGAGAAAGAGTGAGTGGGTGTGGGGAAGAGGGGCAGGCAGGGAGGGAGGGAGGGAGAGAACACCAAGAAGACTCAGCACTGAGCATGGATCCTGACACTGAGTTCAATCCTGCAATCTCGAAGTCATGACCTGAGCCAAAACCAAGAGTTGGAGGCTTAACCAACTGAGCCACCCAGGGGTCCCTGGTGTAGAGATTACTTTTAAAAAATTGCCTTAGGGGTGCCTGGGTGGCCCAGATGGTTAAGCCTCTGCCTTTAGCTCAGGTCATGATCTCCGGGTCCTGAGATGGAGTCCTGCATCGGGCTCCCTCCTCAGTGAGGAGTCGGCTTCTCCCTCTCCCTCTTCCTCTGCCCTCTGCTCGTGCTCTCACTCTCAAATGAATAAATGAAATCTCAAAAAAATCGCCGTAAAAATGCCATTCATAACAGCATTGTTCACAATAGCTGAAAGCTGGAAGCAATCCAAATGTACTACCACTAGATGAATGGATAAACAAAATGTAGTATATGCATACAATGGAATAGTATCCAGCTTTGAAAAGGAAGAACATTTTGAAATGTACTACAACCGGATAAACCTCAAGGACATTATGCTAAATGAAATAAGCCAGCCATACACACAAAAAAATACTGTATGATTCCACTTATATGAAGTACCTAGAGCAGTCACATTCACAGAAGCAGAAAGTAAAATGGTGGTTGTGAAGGGTTGGGGGGAGAGAGGAACAAGGAATTATTGCTTAATGGGTACAGAGTTTCAGTTTGTGATAATGAAAAATTCTGGAGATTGGTTACACAGTAATGTGAATGTACTTAGAACTATGGAACTGTACTTGTAAAAATGGTTAAGGTGATTACTTTTACATTATGTATACTGTAGCACAATTAAAAAATTAAAGTGATTCTAGAACAACTGGATTTACATTAGCAACAAATGAATCTTATCCTTATCATACATTATATATATATATATATATATATATATATATATATATATATATATTAACATGAAAGGGATCATAGACCTGAAAAATGTAAATGTAAAATCCATAAGATTTCTAGAATACAACAAAAGGAAAATATTTATGACTTCAGGTTAGGCAACCATTTCTTAGGACAAAAAAGCATGAACCATAAAATATAAAGGAAATACATTGAATTACATCAAAAATAAAATTTTGATTTTCAAAAGATACAGTTAAGAAAATGAATAGCTAAGCTTCAGACTGGAAAAAGATATCTGCAAAAGACCTTTGATAAAGGACTTTAAGGATGTATAAAAATTCTTATAATTTAATAATTGGACAAATAAGTAAAATTTTTAAAGATTTTATTTATTTGACAGAGAGAAACACAGCCAGAGAGGAAACACAAGCAGGGGGAGTGAGAGAGGGAGAACCAGGCTTCCCGCCGAGCAGGGAGCCCGATGGCACCTTAAATAAGTAAATTTTTTTTTTAATGGGCAAAGGTGGGGTGCCTGGCTAGTTCAGTCAGTGGGGCATCCAACTCTTGATCCCAGGTTTGTGAGTTCAAGCTCCGTGTTGGATGTGGAGCCTACTTAAAAAAAGTTCTAGAGGCACCTGGGTAGCTCTGTTGATTAAGTGTCTGCCTTCAGCTCAGGTCATGATCCCAGAGTTCTGGAATTGAGCCTCGAAGCTTTGGGCTTCCTGCTGAGTAACAAGTCTTGTTCTCCCTTTCCCTCTGCTGCTCCCTGAGCTGGTGCTCCCTCTCAAATAGATACCTAGGATATTTTTAAAAATTTTTTAAAAATTCTAAAAATAATTAAAGTGGGCAAACAATTTGAACAAATATTTCATTCATCAAAGAATATACACAAGAGGGGTGCCTGGGTGGCTCAAAATTTAAAATAAATTTTAAAAAACAAAAGAAAAAAAGACAAATATGGATAAACTGAAAATCAATGACTTCTTAGACCCGTCAGAGAACTGAGATAATGAGGAGAATTACCATTCCCAAATCTAGAGAGATAGGCATGTACAGAGATCGCATAGCTGTTCCCATGGAACAGAAGCTCCTAGAACCATAATAATTTATTAAAATTACCATTAAATGGTAAATAAATTATTGGAGACTAGTATGGACTAACATGAAATTAAGAAATTCCTGGGGCTGCAATCACAGAAAGGATTCCACACTTTTGTGGGCTTTTCCTCCAGAAACCCCACCATATTCTCACCTGGAGGATCTGAGAAATATCCCCTGGAGATCTTGGCAGAAGAAGAGGAAGAATAACCATCAGGAAAGCTTCCCAGACTGCTCTCTCTCACAAAGACCTACTCTCCAGGTGGCAAGACTCTGTCAGAGGGCAATATTGCAATATTATTCCCAGTTAAGGAAGGGAATGTCAACTTTCTCTAGCCTTCCTATCCCACCTAAGGAGAAATAAAGACAACTGTATTCCATATGGAGCATGACTTTGAGGAAATAAATTAGAACTGTTGCAGTAAGGGAAAGAAGTAGGGGAACAATATGAAAATATCAGTAGGAGGAGAAAGAGAAAATAGAGCAGAAGAAATACTTGAATAACAGCCAAGAACCTTCCAAAGAATTGGTCATTAATACAACAGAAAACAAACTATAGACCCAGTAAGCACAGAGAATACCAAGTAAGATAAACACTGAAATAGTCAAACAAACAACAATGACAAAAACCCAAACCTAAGAATATCTTATTCAAACTGTGAAAAACAAAAACAAAACAAAAAGGACAAGGTGAAAATCTTGAAGGAAATCAGAAGTGGGAGGAGGGCGGTCATGGGAAACTACTTATAAAATAAGGATAAGAATCACAGTGGGCTTCTCATCAGAAACCATGTAATAAGTGTTCTGAGGCTCAATTTCCAATCAATGTGTGAGTGGGGGCATTTCATAATATAATGAAACAAAAGACACCTTTCCAGTTCTCAGTACTTAGGACATTCTAAGTGTTTCAGGAGCTCTGTGTCAGAATCAAAGATGAAGACCAAATACATATTTCTTATTATGCAAACAAGTCAAGAGTGGAGTGAAATCACTAACATGTTGGGAGGGAAAAGAAAAAACACTTGCCAACCTAGAATTCTATATCCAGTGAAATTACCCTTCAAAGATTTTTTTTTTTTTATTTGACAGAGAGAAACACAGCTAGAGAGGGAACACAAGCAGAGGGACTGAGAGAGGGAGAAGCAGGCTTCCTGCCGAGCAGGGAGTCCGATGTGGGGCTCGGTCCCGGGTCTCCAGGGTCATGACCTGAGCCGAAGGCAGTCGCTTAACCAACTGAGCCACCCAGGCGCCCCTGAAATTACCCTTCAAAAGTGAAGGAAGAAGATGGGGTTGAGTATAATTTGCAGAATTTAAGAAATAGAACAAATTGTTTGGAATTGCTTAACATAACAACAATAAGATATGTGAAAATCCTTAATTTTTAGCAACGATCAGAAATGTTTTTGATTTCATTTTTTAAATTTCATTTATTCTGATTTTGTTGATGTATACAGCCCAGAGAACAAATAATATTGCATGAAAAATATATAGATTGGCCCTCATGTGAATTCCCATTATAGCAGATATGGAATAATTCTGTTTATGTTTTTCTAGCTTAACTGCTCATGATTTGATTTTTTTTAAATTTTTGTCAGCTTTTATGTAATTTTAAATACTGATATCAAAAGTGTTTTGCCAACTTTGAAACTTTTCATTTATTTCTAATACTATTTAGATGGTCTTGTCCATATATTTAATATCAAAAGGTTGAAGCCTGTTTAATGAGTGGTCTTTTTTTTCAGTGTTTTAGGCAATTACCATATTTGAGGGATTAACTCCTGTAGGAAACAAAATGCTATTTACTATGCATTCACATTTTTTAATTTTATTTTTATTTTTTTAAGGATTTTATTCATGAGAGAGAGAGAGAGCGAGACCGAGAGGGAGAGAGAGAGGGAGAGAGCAAGGGGGAGCAGAAAGTGGAGGGGGAGGGACAACTAGACTCTGTGCTGAGCACAGAACCCAACGTGTGGCTCGATCTCAGGACCCTGAGATCATGGTGTGAACTGAAACCAAGAGTTGGACACTCAGCTGACTGAGCCACTCAGGCAGCCCACATTCACATTTTTTTCAAGTAAGCTCAACACCAAATGTGGGGCTTGAACTCATAACTCTGAGATCAAGAGTCACAATGTTTACTGACTGAGTCAGCCAGGTGCCTCTATATTATTTTTTTTAAGATTTTATTTATTTATTTGAGAGAGAGAGTGAGAGTGTGAGAGCGAGCACACAAGCAGGGTGGGTGGCAGGCAGAGGGAGAGGGAGAAGCAGCTCCCCACAGAGCAGGGGAGCCCGATGTGGGACTCAGTCCCAGGACCCTGGGATCATGACCTGAGCTGAAGGCAGTCGCTTAACCAACTGAGCCACCCAGGCACCCTATATCTTTTATTTTAAAATGAAACTTGGAATTGAGTTTTCATTATATGAATTGTCTTTAAAAAAAAGCTGCTGAAGCACACACACACACACACACACACACACACACACACACACAAGCAACAGAGACATTAGAGACTTTCTCAGACAAGTAGAGTGAGAGCATTATTTGCCAGCAGACAAGCCCGTCAAGAAAAATTACACAGGTCTAAAACTGAGATCTACATAAAGTATAGAAGGGCATCAGAGAAGGAATAAATGAAGGTAGAATGAAATTTTTATTTATGTATTTATTTCTGTAGGCTCCATGTTCAGTGTGGAGCCCAACACAGGGCTTGAACTCATGACCCTGAGATTAAGACCTAAGCTGAGATGAAGAGTCAGATGTTTAACTGACTTGAGCCACCAGATACCCCTGGTAAAATAAAATTTTTAAGTTTTCTTTTTCTTTTTTTCTTTTCCATTTTCTTAATCTTTTCTTTTATTAACATATAATGTATTATTTACTTCAGGGGTACAGGTCTGTGAATCATCAGTATTAAACAATTCACAGCATAAGTTTACTTTTTCTTAATTGACTTAAAAGATAACTAAAGCTGAGCAGTAACAAGGTACTGCGTGATTAGGTTGTATAGATAAGATATGAATGACAGCAATGTCACAAGGGACAGGAAGGAGGACTTGGGCATACTCAATTATAGGGTACCTGTACCACATGTGAAGCAGTATAATGTTATCTGAAGGTGTACTTAGAGTATTTTTAAATGTATATTGTAAACCCTAGGACAGCTGCTAATAAAGTTTAAAAGAAAAAGGAAGCATAAACATTATACAAAGGGAGGAGATCAAATGGAATCATATATAATGCTCCATTAAAATCTGAGAAATGGAAAAAGAAATAAGGAGCAAAGAGAAACAAGGAACAAATGCAGCGATGAGAAAAGAATTACAAATGGCCAATATGCACAGAAAAAGATACTCAACATCATTAGTCATCAGGGAAATACAAGTTTAAATTCACAATGAGGTACTAATATATAACCAGTAGAATGAAAATGAAAATTTAAACAGATAGTACTGTGGAATCTCTCCTACATTGCTGGTGGGATTATAAAATAGCCCAGCCACCTTAGAAAACAGTTTGGCAGTTTATTTTAAAGTTAAACATATACTTATCATATGACTCAGCAATCCCACTCCTAAGTATTTACCCAAGAGAAATGAAACATGTCTATTTAAAGACCTATACACAAAATTATAGAAATGGACAACAGATTAGTGGTTGCCAGTTGTTAAGGATGGGGTGGGGTGGGGGTTGAGTAGGAGGGGAGCAGGTGTGGCTATATAAGTGCAACACAATGGATTTTAGAGATAGAAAAGTCCTGTACCCTGAATGTATCAATGTGAATATCCTGGTTACGATATGATACTATAATTTTGGAAAATATTACCTTTGGGAGACACTGGGTGAAGAACAAACATAGATTTTTTTCTGTATTATTTCTCATAACTGCATGCAAATTTACAACTATCTCAAAATTTAAAGTTTAGGGTTGTTTGTTTGTTTTTTTTAAAGATTTTTTAAAATTTATTTGACAGAGAGCACACAGCCAGAGAGGGAACACAAGCAGGGGGAGTGAGAGAGGGGGAAGCAGGCTTCCCGCGGAGCAGGGAGCCCGATGTGGGACTCGATCCCGGGTCTCTGGGATCATGACCTGAGCCGAAGGCAGTCACCCAACCAACTGAGCCACCCAGGCGCCCCAAGACATGCTCTTTGTTTTTGATGCAAGGATAACATATAGAGGTCCAGAATGCATCAGATTTATAGACATATACATAACTTTCAGCAGACTTACCTTGCTAATAATGTCTGATCTAGGGGACGTTCCCCTCCCCCACTTTTGAACACCTTTCATTTCTAGGATGGTCTTTTATTTTTTTTTAATTTTTCAAAAAGATTTTATTTATTTATTTATTTGAGAGAGAGCAAGAGTGAGCAGTGGGGGGAGGGTAGGAGAAGTAGAGGGAGAAAGACAAGCAGACTCTGTGCTGAGCGTGCAGCCCAACATGAGGCTCAATCTCACAACCCTGGGATCATGACCTGAGCCAAAATCAAGAGTTGGACGCTTAACTGACTGAGCCCCCCAGGTACCCCTAGGATGATCTTGTAAAGCAGATGATTATAAAACAAACCCTTGAGTGTGCCTGAACTATCAACAACTGTTTGGGAAAGTCTGTCTTTCTGGCAGAAATTATTCAATAAGTAGTTAAAGAAAAAGGGAAATGAAATCTAAGTTGTCATTACTGTGGAAGGAACACACTAGGTGACAAGACAAAGCAACAAGTGATGACTCCTTGAGCTAAAGTGATTCTCCATCCTCTAAGCCCATACCACAGAAATGTAGTCAGACTGCTTTCTATCAGTATGGAGGCTTAACAAGAGGGGTTATTCCACATTATTTCTAATAAAGCTAGTGCTGGGATTGCATAAATCTTCTAGGTAAACCAGACATCGTTCCATTGAAAGGAAGCCACCATACTAAATGCTATAAGATACCAACAAGTGAAAGTCTTTAGAACAGATGGGAAATGAGCTCTGCTTCCTCATGGAAAGTGGTGTGACCAACTGATAATTTATGTCAACATTAATCATCCTTCTGATGACTAAAAGCTTTAGCAGTGTCTCCTAAAACCACTTACTTGCCACTTTGGCTGGACATTGGAATCCCATCTTTAGAAATTCTGATATAATAGGTTTGGGAGCCACTGGGCATTGGACCTTTGAAAAACTGCTCAGATGATTCTAATTACCAGCCAAAGTTGAGAACCATGCTCTCCACTTCATAGAATGCTAGCCATATGCAAATTAGAAAGCCCCCATCTTTTCCTAAAATCCACTATTGACTATTATCAGTCTCCTAACTCTCAAGTCTTTCTTAACTCTGCGCCAATACCTTTAATAATTCCCACATGAAATCTGGTTTTCTGTTGCCAAGTGTTAGTTCATGAAGGTTCTGAAGAATTAGTACAGTTATTTGTCTTTGGGGGCAGGTTTTATTCACAATGACATTGCATATTTATGTTGTGAGCCAGGGCTTAGTTATCACAAAAGACTTGCCTGTTGGTCAATAATTCATGTGGATTAACTTGAGGACACGGCTCCCTACTAGGGTGGGAAGAAAAGGATTGTGTGGTAGTAGGCTTGAGGAAAGGGTTCAGATGCAGTGATGTTGATGGCTAAAAATAATTCTACATAGAATAGTACTCAAACAACTCAAACTGATTCTCCTTCCAAGTTTTTAGGTTAATCAGTGCTGTCTAGTTAAGATATACATGCAGATGTCTCCATTTGTTTTTATTGTTTGATCATTAATTATTTATCATGGCCATCTTAAGAAAATAGATTTTTCTGTCTGGAAGTAACCAGAGTGGCATGGACTAGAGCTCAAATCATTTAAGGGCAAGGTTTCTAGATACTCAATTCCCCAGGATTAAACTTAACAGGGTATAGTGGGTTGGTTGGGCAGCAGGGAGGAGAACATATCTGCGTGGATGGCACATATTTAAATTGCTGTTGGTCTTTCTGAAATCTCACAGTATTTACTCATTAAAAAATTAAGATGCTGGGCACCTGGGTGGCTCAGAGGGTTAAGCCTCTGCCTTCAGCTCAGGTCATGATCTCAGGGTCCTGGGATCGAGTCCCACATCAGGCTCTCTGCTCAGTAGGGAGCCTGCTTCCCCCTCTTTCTCTGCCTGCCTCTTTATTTGTGATCTCTCTGTCAAATAAATAAATGAAATCTTTAAATCTTTTTAAAACAAAATAAGATGCAGGGGTGCCTGAGTGCTTCAGTCTTTAAGGGTCTGTCTTCGGCTCAGGTCATGATCCTGGGGTCCCTAGATCGAGCTCCGCATCGGGCTCCCTGCTCCATGGGAGGCCTGCTTCTCCCTCTCTCACTCCCCTTGCTTGTGTTCCCTCTCTACCTGTGTTTCTCTCTGTCAAATAAATAAAATCTTCTAAAAATTAAGATGCAAGGGGGAGAGAAGAGAATTGAACATTTTTGTTCATTAATTCCTCTCAGGATTATGTCCCTCCCCCAATTTAATTGATCTAGAAAACTACCTTACGTTGTAATTGTTTTGCCTGAAAGGGTTTTTGTTCTTAGTATTGCAAGCACTGACTCGATTTTCTTAGAACACTCAGAGGTAGTTTCTTAGGGACAGACCTACTTTTTTCAAACTCACAAGGGACACATTCTAAGTAAAATAAACACCTATTAACTAATAGTGGGGATCATCATTTTCCAAACACCGGAATGCTCTCATCTTCTGTTTAGTATTCTTCTGTCCCACTATTTAAGTATCTGAAATACTAACTGGGAGATTGCTTGGTGACTTTGGAATGAGTATAAAGCAAAGAAACAGAATGTTGTGTCAGCTGGAGATATTAGTTGCAAGCAACAGAAACAGACTTAGGCTGATTTGAGAATAAAAGAGGTTGAGAAGAAAGGGGTTGGAGGATAGAGGAAGGAAGGAGGGAGAGGTTGTGAGAAGATCTTGGAGATCCTCAGAATCACCAGGAAGCCTGGAGGAGCAAGCTGAAGGAGGTAGGCACAAAGCAGGGCCCTGAAGCTGAAGTCACCAGTAAAAATCATACCTCCGCCATCGACACGAAGAATATCCCTGTTTTTTGTGACACTAGTTCCAAATTCAAAATCCTTTGTGGAAATGTCCAAATATAAGACTGTTCATGTGGTAGCTGGCTGAGTTACTGGGACAAAATCATCTTCAGCTTCCAAAGTGGTAGGTGGGTCTCCTCTTCACAAACTCGGAACGTGAGAAATACCCCAAACATGTCAGATACTGGGCAGCCAAAATAATGTCAAATATCTGTCATGAATTATCTAAGCAGTTATTTATCCCTAACAACAAGAAAACCCAAGGCATGTATATATTTGTTTGTATCTATTTAAGGACCATATCTAAGTAGGGAGTAGTCTGCCTTTCTCCCCAGTGTCTTTCTCCCTTGGGCAATGTTAGATCCATTTCATTTAATCTCTCCAATCCCTTATTTGCTGGGTATCATTCATTCTTGCTTTGGAAGTGAGGTGAGTTTATAATTAAGCTAAAGGATTTCTTCCATCGTGTGTTGATTCAATTACTCACTGCCTTTAAGCAAAGGACTCAACAAATACCATGAGGCTCCCACGGCCCAGGAACACCTCACAGGCACAGGGTCAGCTGATGCCATCCCACAGAGCTGTGCTTTATCCAAGAGCAGAGGTACACATAATGAGCTGTGCCCCAGGAAAGGGGCCTGCCCCATGGCCCCTATACATTTTAAATATTTTTTTAAAGATTTATTTATTTACCTGGGAGGAGAGAAAGAGCCGGCATGTGCGAGTGTGCATGGGGGTGAGAGGTCAGAGGGAGAGGGAGAGAGAGCATCCCAAGCAGACTTCCTGCTGAGCTCAGAGCCTGGCAGGGTGCTGAATCCACAACCCCCAACCCCCACCCCCGAGATCACGACCTGAGCCTAACGCAAAGTTGGATGCTCAATGGGCTGAGCCTCCCAGATGCTCCCCTGTGCCTCTTAATAAGTCAAGAGAGGGACTTTGCCACTTATGTGCCTGGGAAAATGATTTGAGCTTCGACACCACCAGCTAGATGACCAGGAGAGTTGACTATCTACTCATATCACTCGGAATCCTTGTGGGACATTGAGGGCACACACAGTGCCACTCATTTCCTTCCCTATTTTCAGCTGGCAGACAATCGTCTCTCCACAGCTTCACATAAACAGCATTACCTAGTTGTGTTCAGAAACTGTGCATGGCCACAAAGCTCGTTTTGTTAATAAACCCAAAGATAACCAGGTTAGTGCTAGCAAACTCACACTGCTATTGGCCAGAGTCCTAGTTTATTGATTGCAATGAGAAATATACCTGGCAGTATACTTGCCAGAAGAGAATTTGGTTGGCTGGTTGTCTTCCCCTCTAGGAAAAAAAAGAGTCTGGTTTATGAAAGAAAGTTTGCTCGGAGAGTAGAGAAATAGTATGGGCTGGTATGGCGGCTTCACAGATGTTAGACCAAGGCTCTTATCATTCTGTTCCACCATCTCCGTGTGTAGCTTTCATCTTCAGTGTTATCTCATAATCCAAGATGACTGTTGGAGGTTCCACCCTCCTGTGTTGCAGGAAGAAAGAGAGAAAAGGCAAAAGAGTGAAAAAAAGAGAGTCCCTTTCTGGATATATCCAATTTCATTAAGCAGCCTTCCTGTAAGCCTCCCCCCAAGAGTACTGCTTAAGACTTGTGTACCAGAAATTAGCGATTTAGCTAAACCTTGGTGCAAAGGAGGATGGGGAATACAACCTTTTCCTATGTCAATGTGCTGAGCTATAAGTCCACATTTCATTACAAGAAGAAAGGGGAGAATGAATGTAGTGGTAGCATACAGCAATTTCTTGACATACCTACCTCGTATAGTTACTAGTAAAATCAGTGTGATGGTAAAGCTTGCTGTAAAAATGCAATAAGAATAATGGCTATTTGTTGAATGCCTTTTAGATGCTGGCATCTTAATGGCACCGTATGTGTATTATTTCAATTAAATTTCACAATTGCTCCTTAGGTAAGTATAAGCACCTTTGTTTTATAGAGGAAGAAACTGAAGTTTCAGTAACCAGCTAATGGTCACTTGAAAATAGTAGTTTAAGAATCAAACCCGAAATCTGTCTCTACCTGATGTTGTAATGCTCCCTGGCATAATATTAAAGAGAACAAGTTGTAAGCAAAAATAATCTATAATGCTGTTATCTGGAGAAGATATATTCCATTTTACATAGCATTACTTTTTGATATACAGTTGCAATTAAGTGTGCATATCACTTTTCCTTCTGCTTTTTTCACTTTATAAAATATCATACACACTTTCCATGTTTTGAGTTTTCCCAATTATTTTATCTTTTTGATGTCCCATCATCAAACCTCTTCTCTGATGTGGACATTTATGTCTCAACTTTTTGCTGATGGGAAATGGTAGCTGTTGACATCTTTCCATTTATCTGTTTCTTGTGAGTTATTTTCTATTAACTTTTACCTGCAGAAAGCATGGTTTGAAAGATAAAAGCGTGCTATTGTACTGGCCACATCTTGCAATATTATTTTCCAGAGGGTTATACCTATTTACACTGCCGCTGGCAAAAAATAAGCAGTTCCTCAACAGCAGTTTACCAGCAATGGATAGAGTTTATATAGAGAGATATAGATAAGATAGAAATGGTGGGAAATAGTATCTCCAGTTAATCTCAATTTGTTTTTCTTTGTTTTTGGTAATGATGATAAATTAAAAAAAAACTTTTCAATTTGGAAAACCAGTGCAAAACTCCTCTTGTGTTGGACAGGAGAGAGCAAGTTCAAGACAAATTGTTTTTTTTAATGATTAGATAACAAAGGTAGATTTACAATGAAGTTAATGAAACAAGCTTTGAGGAATCTTGCTTGCTTATGGGCCACTTCTGAGGCCCTGGGAGATGCTCTAACAATGGTCTTGTGCTTTTGTGAAAATTCACAAAAGTAAGATTTTTGACAATCTGTTAGGGCTACTTGGTGATTTCCTGGTAAACTATCTCTCTCTCAGAAAAAATAAGGAAGGGACCCAATTTTTCATTTGTAGCATTTCCCCATTTCCATGGTGTAAATACTCCCACCATGGCTGATTTCGAGCTACCAATAGCTTAACAAGCAGATTATGAAATTCCTGAATATGTAACAATCAGCTCTTGAGAATCACCACCTGTCCCTTTGATACACTTCCCTTCCTGCCTGGTGGTGGTAGAGGAGTGGGCACAGTCATTGTGGGATTCTCCTATGGGAAATCTGAGTTGGTGTTGCATTGCCTTCAGACTTAGTGGCATCTATGTCAGTTGAAAGCACTCTCATTATATTTAAGATGTTGATAGACCTCTTGGTATAGGAATAGCTTCCAGGAATATTCCAACCCCACTGTGCTGACTTGGGAGTTTTGACCTGAATGTGCAGGGCCAGAAGTAATATCATAATATGAACGTGTTCTTCAGGTTCCTGGAACTATGTGGGTCACAAAACGGAAACAAGATTTGAAATGCTTAGAGTTCTAAGGTGGCATGTGGAAAACGATCAGATATGTGAAGCTATAAAGGAAAGATTTGGTTCTTATTGATGCCTAGCCAAAACAGTTCTCTCCTGTTAGGAATAAACTTCATACCATCAAAGTTGCAACAGCTTTTTTAAAGGAAAGTATAGGCATAAATCTGTACTAGTGCTTTAAACAATGAGTGGATTTAAGTGTGAATTACTATGTGTTATGTATCACAATATATGGGTATCTTAACATGATATTAAGTAATGGTATAAAGCTGAAAGAAAAATTTGTAGAAAATCAGAAATTAAGAAACAAACATTGATCAACCATGCTGGAGGACAGGCTGAATTATCTTTATACTCTCTTTAGAGAAAATGGTATTATAAAATTGTCACATGAGGAAGAAAGCAACAACTACCTTGGCAAAAATGTAGGAAAAATATGTATACAAATACAGGCACATGTATATAAATGTATATATGTATACAAATGTTATACCTGTTTGGAAAAAGATAAAATGAGATCGGTACGTTATGTGCATTGTTCCGAATAGGAGAATCTAATGCCCCTTTCTTCTTTCATAACATTGACATTTTGCAAGAGTCCATGCCAGATGTTTTATAAACCGTCCTATGCTTTGAATATATGATTGTTTCTTCATGGTTCGATTCAGGTTAAATATCTTTTGCAAGAAGATTATATAGGTGATGCTTTTCCCTTTTCTAAGCGCATCACGTAAGGAGGCATATGATTGACCCTTATTGGTGATGCTTCTTTTGGTCAATTGGGTAAGACAGGGCTATATATATATATATATATACATACACATATGTATAGACACACACATACCTATAAATCACACAGCGACTGTGTTCACACGCTAAGAAAAAAAGTTATCAAGCAAGACTCAGAGTGCGCAGCAGGAGGCAGTCTCTTTCCCAAGGCTCTGGGGAAACGGGTCCAACCACGCCCATCCTACTGCCCGCCCGCGTCTTTTTTCTCGGAAAATCAACTCTCAGAACCAGAAAGCCCCTACTCCAACGCACCCAAATCTTTTCCCATCCTCATGGATGCGCCTGCGCAGCGAGCTTCCTGGGGGCTCCTTTCCAGCGCCCGGCCGCATCTTTTCCCCCCGCTCTCCCCGGCCTCCCAGTTGCTGGAGCTTTTTCCCTAAGGGGTCATAACAGGGCGCCAAACTCGCGTCCGCGGGAAGGCCGGGGGCGGGGCGCGGCGCGGCGCGGCACGTCAGTGGCCTTCCGGGCGGAAGTCCGCAGCCTCCGGAGCCTCTGATTGGCTTTCAGCCTGGCGCCTGTCTCGGCCCCCGCGCCAGTTTCGGGCTGGTTGGCGCGGAATCGGGATACCTCAGGACCATGGCGCCCGTGCACGGCCAAGACTCCGGCCTGGGGTCGAACGGTGAGGGACGACTCCGGCGCGGGGTACCGGGTTAGGAGTACAGGGACTGTGGCAGGATTACGGGTGGTGGGAGCTCTGGAGAGATATTTTTTATTTTTTCTTAGGGAGGCGTGCGTCCGGGTCGCTTCACGGGTCCTTTTGGGTGCGGACCTCGGTTGTTCCCGGCTGGGACCCATTTGGTGTCGGGTGGGGCTTCCTCGCAGGGCCGTTTGTTCCTGGCAAAGCACGGCTTGTGTCACTCCTGGTCTCCTCACTAGTCTGCATTTTCTTGTTACTTCTTTTGGTGACTGCATTCCACGTGCTGGGCACACCTTCATCAGAGTGGCCCCGGTGGAGCACAGTCTTGATTGAAAGTATTTAACAACTCTTGCCCCAAGTATCTGCTTGAGGGCTAGGACAGAACAGATGTGCGCCCTTCCTATAGAAACTCCCAGGGAAATTGTTGTAGGTTGTAATTCCAGAGGAAAGAAAGGTCTCAGGGCTGTCACCAGAAGATACAAATGCGTTTTGTCTTTTTAGGTAATGGGTTTCTACTTCATGCATTAACAATTTTTTCTTTCAAATTCTGTGGAAAAATTCTTCAAGTGCTTCATAGAAATAGTGTTCACAATCTAGCCATCCTTGGTGAAGTTTCAAAAAAAAAAAAAAGAAAAATTGCATCAGTTCAGCAGCATTCGAATGCCCTGCATGACTCCGTTTTCAGTGGTAATCTTTTATTTCCAAAAATAGAATACAAAAATGTAAATGGCTTTGTCTGATTTCTGATTTTTGAATTGTGTTCAACTAAAGTATGACTTAACCTCAGTGAACTTCTGACTTAAAATCAGATGCTTCCCTTTCTTAGCTCAAGGTGCATCTCCTGTCATTCAGATACATCTCCATTAATGAGAACTTGCTTTCTAATCAGCTTCCTTTGCGTTCACCTAGTTGTGAATCACAGATATCAATTTGTTCTAGCCTTTCGTTTTTAAGACAATTTGTTTTGGAGAGTCGTCTAGCCTGGATTACAAATGAGATGTAGGATGTGAGTATGTGAACAGTCTTTGCAGCCCTCCACCAGTGATTTGCCACTAGGGTGTCTTCACCCTAAAAACTGTACGTCATCTGTGAACATCAAGAAATCACTCTTTGGAGGATACTATGTAATCTTGAGACCCCTCTTAAGTCATGGTATTGATTAAGTAGTTGCTGGAGACTTGTGACTGGAATTTTTCCCTTGGAGCGGAAAGATTGTTACCTGAAAGACTGTTGCAGGCTAGTGTCTGTCTGCTTTTGGGGAGGTTGGGGGTACTTCAGATGGTATTTTGAACCAAATATTTAAATTTTTGTAATGGGTTGTTTTCATGCTTTTTGTTGTTGTTGTTGTTAACTTACCTACATGAAACATTGGACACATTCCAAGAAGGAAATTCTAGGCCTTTTTTCCCTTAGGTATTAGAAGGTGGGGTACCTTGACAATGGCAATGAAAAGTTGAAAGGTCTATAACTAGCTATTATTACATATGAAAAGGGATCAGGGAGAGTTTAATGATTTAAAAAAGCAGGTACAGTGGTTTATTCATTTGTTCATTCAGCAAATATTTATTATGTACCTATAGGTATAGGCATTCTGCCAGGCTCTGGTGTTACACTGTTAAAATGGTAGGTAAGCTGGACATAGTTTCTGTCCTCCTGGAGTCGAGATGGTAAAGAGCTAATTATGTGTGGTGCTGCACTGAGGCTTCTCTGAGAAAACCACTTGCTTTATTTTTGCTTTCTAGAAGCTAGACCATGGTACTGCTGGGTGTGTGTGTGTGTGTGTGTGTGTGTGTGTGTGTGTGTCCCCTGCATCTGTATACACATACATTAAATGGGATTCTGTGTTGCTGAGTATAAAGTAAGCCAGGGGTCTTCATTTAATCCTTAACAACTTTATGAAGCAGACATGATTATCACCATTTCACAAATGAGGACCCTGAAGGTCTGCATTAGTTAGAGTCCTTAGGTGTAAGCTAGGAGCCAACTCTAGCTGATATAAATAGAAAAAAGGAATTTATTTTAAGGATTAGAAGGATATTGTATGCATAAAAACTCCAGGTGGACTGGAGAATCGTTTGGGGGGCTGCTTAGTCATGAATGGTAATTAAAAGTTGTGCCACAAAACTAGTCTAGTGAGGAGGTCATTGCTAGCCATGGCCAAGTGCTTGATGTTACAGTTTGTACCTTGAGACGTTGCTGGCTCTGTGACTCCAAGTAATTGTCTTGCAGCTGTTGCTACTTTTAGACTCTTCCGTTAGCCCACCCACTTTCCTTCTGACACTAGCTTCTGATTTAAAGTCTGAGCAGGTGTTCCTAATTAATAGAGCCTATTTTATATGTTCATGCCCTAGCTGCAAGGGCGTATGGGGAAAGAGCGTCTGCCTTTTCAGCTTCTGTAGTGGGACTTGTGCTCTGAGTCCCATCAAGGTTTATAAGGAGGGAATTTCACAAACAGGTTCAGGTGCCAGGCAGCTTAAAAACCAACAAAAAGGCATCTGGTCACTGCAGCTCAGAGATGTTAACTGGTGGTCTCATGTCACCCAGTAAGTGGTAGAGCCATGACTTTCTCTTGGTTTCTGAATACACCTTGCAGTTTCATCCCTTTGTAATTTGGCTTGTGATTTTTTCTGTGTTTCTGCTCCCTTTCCCCCTATACTCTGATGGTGAAATTCTAATGCTCTTTTTGGGTTTGTGTTGGATACGTCCCACGTGAAGCCTTCCCTGAATTCTCACACAAAATTAGCAGCATTTTTCTGTGTTCCCCAGTACCTTGTTCTTACCTCTTCTGTGACACTATGTATGATGGTGGGAGCCTTAAGTCCTTTTGCTTTATTTGACTGTGAGCCCCTTTGAGGATAGGCAACTCTTCTTCCTTTAATTGTACCCCAAACCCTGTAGGATGCACATTATTGCCTGTGAAGTAAGTCCATTTGAAGAACTAAGGGGGCAGCGGCATCTTTAAGGGAATATACTGAGGCCAACTTCCCACTCTCAGTGGTCATGCCCAGAAATCTCCAAAACCTTTTCACATAGACCTGCTCATAATTCTTTGAAATAATTTGAGTGACGCCCAATATTTTGTGGCTGTCATCATTAAGTCGTGCATTCCTTAATTTTTACTTAATGTCTTTCTGAAAATGGATTTAAAAGTCAAATGCAAAAGTCAAACAATAGACTGATGTTCAAGAGTTTCCGTTTCCTGAAAGCTAGAAAAAAAAACAAGATCTCTAATTATGCTTCACCTGTAAGATTTAGTGTCCAACAGTTATTTGTACATGTTCTTTAAATTGCATCTTCTTTTTCAGTCAAATGTTTTGTCCATGAGTTGAATGTTATGAACGTTCCAGAGGGGTTGGAGCTTTCAGGATGCATCTTATCAGTACTTATTTTCTCTGTCTTCTTCTTTTTATGAAGTAATTAGCACCAAATTCAATAAAAAATTCAGTTTCAGACATAGATGGCAATCGTGTTAAGCCAAAATGCGCGACTGGCAGGCAGCATTGTCTTGCTTGACTTGGTTATTCATAAGCTGGTAAATGAGTCTTAGTTTTGTAGATGAACTCTTCAGTATATGTGTGTAGTGGTCATTTTATAATGACCAAAAGCATGAATAATTCAAAAGTTGAATGAATAAATACTGAGACTTTCTGGTATTCCAGTAATTTTTGACAAAATACATTTTAATCTTTGTAATTTTGCACTGTCATCCTATGTCCTAACCAAGAGAATGAGGCCTGGAATCAGTGAAGGAATCAAGAATCTCTTCAGAGCCATCTTTTAAAATTCTCCCAACCCCTCACTTTATCCCTGCTTTGAAATTCCAAATACTTTATCTGAACCTGTGTTAGGGCATTTATTCTTTTTTTTTTTTTTTAAGATTTTATTTATTTATTTGACAGAGAGATCACAGGTAGGCAGAGAGGCAGACAGAGACAGAGGAAGAAGCAGGCTTCTTGCTGAGCAGAGAGCCCGACGCGGGCCTCGATCCCAGGACCCTGAGATCATGACCTGAGCTGAAGGCAGGGGCTTTAACCCACTGAGCCACCCAGGCGTCCAGGGCATGTATTCTTTTTTTTTTTTTTTTGTTACTAAAAATTTTTTTTTCCAGTGTTTCAAGATTCATTCTCCATTCCCCACACCCAGTGCTCCACGCTTTAGGTGTCCCCAGTACCCACCACCAGGCTCTCCCATCCCTCCACCCCCCTCCCTCCAAGTCCCTCAGTTTGTTTCTGTGTTCAAAATCTCTGTTGTTTCGTTTCCCTCCCTAGATTACCCTAGTTCCCATTTGCTTTCCTTCTGCCACTGTCGTCCAGTTCAGGGCATGTATTCTTAAGATTGTTTTTGAGTTAGTTGCTACTTCTCTCCCATTTTAGATAATAAGTTCTTGTGGGTACAGAAGCCATGTCTTGCTGATCTTTTTGTCTTTCAGAGTGCCTAGTACTTTGCAAAGAACAGATGCTCCTTTAAAGCCTTTCAAATTTTGGGCGCTGGTGTGGCTCAGTGGGTTAAAGTCTCTGCCTTCGGCTCAGGTCATGATCTCAGGGTCCTGGGATCAAGGCCTATGTCAGGCTCTCTGCTCAGCAGGGAGCCTGCTTCCTCCTCTCTCTCTGCCTGCCTCTCTGCCTACTTGTGATCTCTCTGTCAAATAAATAAATAAAATCTTTTTTTTAAAAAAAGCCTTTCAAATTTTGATTAATAGAAGACAAAATGAATTGTCCTGCTTTTATAACTCTACTTATGTCTCGTCATTTCTAATGGAAAGGTTATGGACTAATGGCTGATCTTTCTGTACTGTCTCCATAAGATATCAATTGAATTTGGAATTTTCCTCTTTTTAGAGGAAAAAAAAATAAATAACAGTTGCTTCATTTGTTTTAACTGGGTCTTAGAGAAAATTTCTGAAGTCCCAGGAGCTGTGTGAACATGACCTTCAAGAACCATCTACAGTGTGAAAAGTATCCATTTCTATATTAAAATTGTATTTCTGTTGACTAGAAATGTTCCTGTTACAGAGGGAAGATGGCTGAAATGTTGTAACCTGTCATGTAAACTTGACTTTTTCAGCTGTGTCAGATTCAGGGAGTTTTGTAGCTTCTCGATCCCGGCGAGAAAAGAAATCAAAGAGAGGGCAGCAGGAAGCTCTAGAAAGACTGAAGAGGGCTAAAGCTGGTGAGAAGTATAAATATGAAGTAAGTAACCATTTTTTAAAGTTTTTTCTTCTGTGCTTCATCTAATTCATAGCCTGTAGGTATTTTATGTCCCCTTTGTCATTGATTAGAAATATGCGTATATTTTGTGCTTGTTAAGAGTAATTTCTTACTCTTAAGTAGATTTATACGTTATGTCAACTACTTGGCTCTTTAAGTCCCTGTAAGGTGCTTTACAGATGCTGTTAAATTCTGAAATGAAAGCAGCTGTATATATATTTTTTCCTTATTAAGCCCACTGCATGGGCACATGGGTGGCTCAGTTGGTTAAGCCACTGCTTTCGACTCAGGTCATGATCCCGGAGTCCCCAGATTGAGCCCCGTATCGGGCTCCCTGCTTAGCGGGAAGCCTGCTTCTCCCTCTGTCGCTCCCCCTGCTTGTGTTCCCTCTCTAGCTGTGTTTCTTTCTGTCAAATAAATAAAATCTTTAAAAAAACCCCGCTGCATGGGGTCCCTGGGTGGCTCAGTCATTTAAGCATCTGTCTTCCACTCAGGTCACGATCCCGGGGTCCTGGGATCTAGTTCTGCATCGGGCTCCCTGCTCAGCGGGGCAGTGGGGGGGGTCTGCCTCTGCCTCCTCCTTCTCCCCTCCCCCTCCTCTTGTACGTGTGTGCGCACGTCCGCGCGCACTCTCTCTCTTTCTCTGTGTGCACATGTGCTCTCTTTAAAACAAAATCACACTGCAGCTTTGATAAGTTTCATAGCTTTGTTGGGGAAACTTAGAAATGCTTTTACTTTACTCTTAAGGTATTGAGCAGTCTAGCTAAGCACTGCTTCTCCTTGGAGAAAATTGTTCCTAATTTCATCTGCAGTGGGTGAGGTCTTGGGTCTTTGTTATGTCTTGTGTATAAGATTGAATGTGATGCTCTTTTGGCTGTTTTCCTCTAACCACTGTTGATGGCCTACAGGTAAAAACAAAACAAAAACCCCCCAAAAACCAGAGTGGTTACCATCTAACACAGCATTGTCTGGCTTCACCTTCAACACTGCTGCAGGGCTTGAAAGTGATTAATTAATATAAGAAAAAAATGATAACAGCAACTGCTACTATACTTTTATAGCAGACACTCTTCTTTTTTTTTTTTTAAAGATTTTATTTATTTGACAGAAACACAGCCAGAGAGGGAACACAAGGAGGGGGAGTGAGAGAGGGAGAAGCAGGCTTCCCGCCGAGCAGGGAGCCCGATGTGGGACTCCATCCCGGGTCTCCAGGATCATGACCTGAGCCGAAGGCAGTTGCTTAACCAACTGAGCCACCCAGGCGCCCAATATAGTGGACACTCTTCTAAGTGCTTTTACGAATGTGTTCATTTATTTAATTTTTCCAATAATCATAAAAAGTTAGATATTGTGATTAATAGTATTTCATAGGTGAGACTCCCAAGGTCACAGTGGCAGAGCCTTGATTTGAGCACAGGCAGTCTGGCTTCAGAATATGCATGGTTAACCATGGCCTATACTGGTTATAGTAATATGCATATAGTAATATGCATGGTTAACCATGGCCTATGTTGTGCAATTAAGAAAGTGGAAGAGGATTTTTGTCATTTGGCTTCATTCACTTGAGTTAAGTGAGTCAACCAGATCACAAAGGGTTGCTAAAAGGATTACAGTAAAGCAGGAGTAAAGCATTTTTAATGTAGGTACTTCTATAAAGGAGTTGTGTGGGGGCATTTCAGATGTTGACACAATGTGACTGATTTCCCTCTAATCACTCATGTTAATTGCATGGCTCTAAGAGTTCATGCTGAGTAGTAGCACGGGTGTTTTGACATAGAGGCAAAATGACTTTTTACTCAAAATGTTTTTTGTAAGGTAGTTTTCTGGTATCTTTTTGATAGTATAGAAGTGAGTTGCTTAAATAAGACACAAAGTATGCCTAATGGACTTCAACCAACACAAATCATCCTGCCAGTTCCCTTCCCCTGCCAAAAGAAAATTGGTCATTATAGTAATATTAATTGGACTAGTTTGTGTTTGTGTTGTCAGAAGCTTAATTTGGTAGGGCAGGTAGTTCCTATTATCAGATGGTAAAAGGCCAAATCAACATTTGCCAGTGATCTCTATAGAACAGATTAAACAGCAGGTGAAAACTAAGCCTGATCCTGTAATTGTTGTAAGTCTTATAGCTGTGGCAGCAGTCCAGTCGGCTCTGCTCATTGGGCTCTCAGAGCTCGGTGTCCCAGCGATTTTTCCTGGAGTCTTAGCTCTCCAGCTGGAGTTTGTCATTTCCTCCACTCTCAATGTACTTGAACTCTGGAGAGGAGGAGGCAATTTTTAATCGGTATCTGTGAATTCTTCTCAGCAACCCACCAAATTTTCATCTGGGCTCGTTGATGGCAGCTGAGATTGTGTGCCTCTGCTCTGCTTGTTGCTTAAACTGTCCTGAAGTGATCTGCTCTCTTCATGCCAAGAGGCAACTGGCCTTCTGGCCCTCTGGCAGTTGGGCAGCTTGTGTTAGTGCAGAACTTGCCCTTCACACAGCTCAGCATTTCAGTATCTGCAGTCTCAAGACCTAAGAATGGTAGGGGATCAGTGTTAATGCAAATAAGGATCAATTAAAAATATTTCTAGTGTACCTGTAGAATAGAGAGTAGGCTTGTTTTGCTGACTTGGAGAGGAATTCAGGTGGGGGAAGGTTTGTTTGAACTACCTTTGGTTGGTTGACTAGTTACTAAAATTTGTCAGTTTGCAGGGCAACATCAGCTAGGCAAGAGGAAGCTGGCATGCTTTATGGGTTTGTTAAGTACAGGAGAAACCATTCTAGAAGTTACTAGTGAATAATCCCCAAAACTGCTAACAAAGAATTGGCTATAATTCAGTTTGTTTTTTATGAAGTAGATGAGTAATTGATGGTGTGACAAGTGTATTATGCTAATGGAATCATTTAATATCTTGTGTTAACACCCACCTAAAAGGAATACTAAGTTAATTGATGTCTATTTAAGGAAAACCTGGTAGTGGTGTTGAATGTCAGAACTCATGATTTGGTTGCAGCTACTCCTTCAGGCTGCCATTCCAGTTTCAATTTGACAATTTTTCGTCAGAATTGTTTAACGCTTTCACTGCATTTGAAGCTTTCTCAAACTTGTATGATGGCAGGTTGAGGACTTCACAAGTGTCTATGAAGAAGTTGATGAAGAACAGTATTCGAAGCTGGTTCAGGCCCGCCAAGATGATGACTGGATCGTGGATGATGGTATGTGGGAAGAAATTTCCTCTTAGGTATTGTTTTAGTTGCTTTTCGTCGAGTCTTATGTGGTAGAGTTGCTGCTTTGGATGAGCAGATGTAAGACACCGTTAAAATGGTATTGTTTTTTTTTTTTTAAAGATTTTATTTATTTGACAGAGAGAAACACAGCCAGAGGGGGAACACAAGCAGGGGGAGTGAGATAGGGAGAAGCAGGCTAACTGCCAAGCAGGGAGCCCGATGTGGGACTCCATCCCGGGTCTCCGGGACCATGACCTGAGCCGAAGGCAGTGGCTTAACCAACTGAGCCACCCAGGCGCCCCTAAAATGGTATTGTTGATTCAGATTTTTCTTAAATTATTTGAGAGTGCAGAGAAAGTACAATAGAAAGTTTATTTTGGGGTATTTTGGAGAATCCAGGCACATACCTCAGATAAATCTGCCAAGAAATGACTCTGTAGGAATTGGGGAGAACCATGTGCCCATGGGGTATTCTCAGGTGATATGGGAATAACAAAACTGTCTATTTCACAGAATGGCTGTGAGGATTATACGATTATATGAAGCTATATGTGTGAAGAGTAACTTGGACAGTCAGAAGCACCAGATAGAGACTGGTCCTCATGTTCTTAGAACCCATGTCAAAGAGTCACTGGTTCCTGCTTGTTGAGTGTGACTTGTTGGGCATGCACCTGGTGACCATCTGACCACAGGGAGCAGTGTGGACTGCACCTGTGACCATATTTATGTTTTTGTTTCTGTAGTTGGACTTAGCCATACTGCCATTTTTGCCTAATAGACTGAGGTGATTTTTCGGGGCCTCTGTGATCGCGATTCTTTTGCTTTTTATTCTTTAACTACTGTTAAACATCGTGTTGTGCTAAATCATTTCCCTAGCTCACCTAAATGGGCATAGCATATATCTTTTGTTTTTTTTTTTTAAAGATTTTATTTATTTGACAGAGAGAAACACAGCTAGAGAAGGAACACAAGCAGGGGGAGTGAGAGAGGGAGAAGCAGGCTTCCCGCTGAGCAGGAAGCCGGATATGGGGCTTGATCCCGGGTCTCCAGGATTATGACCTGAGCTGAAAAGCAGTCGCTTAACCAACTGCGCCACCCAGGCGCCCCATATCTTTTGGTTTTGACACAGTTTTGACACCTGTCTGAATAGGATTCTGTTGCACTTAAAAATGGCACAGGCCAGGAGAACATCTGAGTAGGTATAAAAGGTGTTTTTGTTAGTTTTTTTTTTTTAAAGATTTTATTTATCTGACAGCGAGAAACACAGCCAGAGAGGGAACACAAGCAGAGGGAGCGAGAGAGGGAGAAGCAGGCTTCCTGCCAAGCAGGGAGCCCGATGTGGGGCTCGATCCCGGGTCTCTGTGATCATGACCTGAGCTGAAGGCAGTCACTTAACCAACTGAGCCACCCAGGTGCCCCTGTTGGTTTTTTTTAAACTAAAATATTACTGGCCACTTCTAGAAACTTGGTCTGAACTTTAAATGTTGTTCCTGCAGATGGTGTCGGCTATGTGGAAGATGGCCGAGAGATTTTTGATGATGACCTTGAAGACGATGCCCTTGATTCTCATGAGAAAGGTACCTATATTTTGTTTTCAAGAGTGCTGTTTTGAGATTAAAAGAAACAAAATTTGAGATGACTTGGTACTTTTGATAGTTTCCTTTAAAGGAAAAGGACCTACCGCAATTGTTTTTAGGTATAGAATATATTGTGATATTGAGAGAAGCATAGTTATGTCAAAAATTGAATGTAAAAAAGCAAAAACAACACGAAATGAAGTTTCATGTCTATCATTCAAAGAGTTTGCTCTTTTACTTATTTTCAAATTTCAGTTCTGTGGTCATTTTAGACTTGATTTTTGAGAGCTCCAGCAGTAAGTGAGGTCTTTTAATTCCTACTGAATTGATGTACTTAAAATTTTAGCACTTTGATAGCAGTACAGTACAATAATAAGGGTTAGTAATCAACTGGCTTTTTTTAATCAAAATTTAAAATGATAAATATGAATGCATCAGATTTTCTTGGTTACATAATCATTGGCAAAACAATTTTTTTGAGTAAATAAGCCTGATTTAGTTTCTGTTAAATGTGAAAGGTACATTATCTTCAGTATTTGTTTTTTTTGATTTGCTTCATTATCATCACCAAGTATAGATCGTGGGTCAGCAAACTATGGCCCACTCACAGCCACTTTATTTTAAACAGTTTTATTGAGCTGTAATTCACATCCCATACAATGCACCTATTTAAAGTATACATTTCGGTGGTGTTTACTATAGTCCCAGAGTTGGGCAGCCATCACCACAATCAGTCTCACATTTTCATTACCCCAGAAGGAAATCATGCCTGTTACTGTGTAGCTCCCCAGCTCAGAATGTTTTTTTTCATAAAAAAAAAAAAGAAATGCAAAGAACATGCCATAGCACCAGACTGACATGTGTGGCCACAAAACCTAAAATCTGTGTCATCTTGCCTTTTTCAGAAAGTCTGGGCCCTGAATTGTGGATTTTTAACATTTTTTTAAAATTTTTTTAATTAATTAATTTATTTTTTGGATTTTTAACATTTTCTATATTTGTTTACTTCCTTCCTCTTCCTCCTTTCCAACTGTATACAAACAGACTCTATTTTGGTCAACTTATTGAAAGTAAGTTGTAAATACCATGACACTTCACCTCCACATGCTTCATCAGTGACTTCCTAAGAACGGGGATGTTTGTCTACTTAGCCATAGTACCCTTCTCATAGTATCATCTAATATGTTGGGTCATATTAAGCTTTCCCCAGTTAGTCCAAAATGATCTCTTTTTTTTAGATGCAGAGTTCACTTTAGTTTTTATGTCTCTCAGTGTAGAACAGCACCATCCCTCTCTTCCTCCCCCTCTGGGTTTGTTTTTTTGTTTGTTTGTTTTGTTTTTTGTTTTTTGTTTTTTTTGGTCTTTCATGACCTTGACATCTTTGAAGAGACTAGGCTGGTTTTGTTCAGTGTCCCATGGCCTGGGAATTTGCTTCATTCCTTCTTGGTTCTTAGAGTCAGGTTGAATATCCTGATAAAAATAACAATATAGATGAAGTTGTGTCTTTCCCACTGATCATATTAGGGGCACATAAGGTCACTTCGTCCCATTCTTGGTGATAGTAAGTTTGAGTTCTTGGTTAAAATGATGTTTGTGAGATCTCTTCCTTATAAAGCTACCTTTCCACCTTTCCACTTCTTACATTAATGTAAACATGGGGTGATAATTTGAGACCATGTGTCTATCTCTTTTCCCCACCACCTCTCACCCAATGCTTTCAGCATCTATTGATTTTTTTTCTCTACTTTTCAGAACGAGCACTTTAAACTCATGGGCTGAAAATTATTGTTACAGTTCAGTATTCATTATCATTATTTTTCTTTGTAATGTTCTAATTATCCCACATTTGGCAGTGGGAGCCTCTTTGAGCTGCCTCCTGTGTCCTTTTGACAGGCCCCATCAGTCTTTGAGCATTTCCTTGCTTCTTGGGCCAACAAGATGTTTCAGGTTCTCCTTTTGTTAGTCTTGTCCCAGACCTGGAATCAACCATTTCTCCCAAGAGTCATGGCTCCTTTAGTAGAGAATGGTATTCAGATCTAGGGGATGGATGGTACTCCTTGCTACTGGGGTGTAACGGTTTCTAGGCCCTTTTTATGAGCAGATTTTATGTATATATCATGGTTTCATACTGATATATTCAAATACAACACCACAGGGTTCTTCTTCATGTTCCACAATTCTATATTTGTATCTGCCTTCAACCCTGGTGAAAACCCTTGTCCTCTAGAAAAGACACAAAATAATTTTAGAAATTTTAGAGCTATTAAACCAGCATGTCTACTGACAACCTTTCTAAATGAAGTGTATAATTTCTTTACGGTTTTATTTGGTTTATACCTTGGTAAAGGTGTATAGTTAGAGAATTGTGTTTGGAAGGCATATGAAGTAGTTTCTTTCTGTATGCTATTTTATCAGTTTATAGATTCATTTGTGTTTGTATTCATATTAGCATTGTAAAAATGCTTCCATTTTAATTTTATTTTTTGAATATTATAAAACATGACTTCAAAATCAAAATAATATTGAGACTCAGGTAAGTCTTACTCTTATCCCTGTGCTTTCTACTTCTTCATTTCTATGCATTTCCATAGGTAACCATTTTTAATAGTTTCCTGATTGTCCTTCATGTTTTTCCTTTTCCAAAAAAATAAAAGATATGTGTATTTTTGAAATGTGGGGTGTTGTTTATTCATTCATTAGTTAGAATATGTGGACTGTCTTTATTGTTTCTGCCAACCTCTGTAATGTAGGAACTCTATACAGTGGTACTGTTTGGTCACAGTATGACTAATTGTGTGTTCCTGGTTTTTATATGTCCATGAAGAAGAGAATGAAAGCCTGTCTGCTTTTTTATCTCCCTGAACTGAGGAGGCCGTTTTCGAGTTCTGGTTATGTTGTTCATTGCCTCTATCATTTTGAATGAGTCCTGTCACTTACCTGGACATGACTTTTGTTGTCTGTAAATTAGGCTGCACTGGACAGGGAAGTTCTTGAGAAAAGGACCTGTGTCTTGGTCATCTCAGTGCCAATCACAGTAGCAAATACAGAGAAAGTGTGCAGAATTTGTTGAGTAAATGAGCCATCTTTGTGTTTCCATTGTCATCTTGTTATCTCTTCGCAGTTACATCAGTGAAGAGAATGACTCAGCATTCTGGAGGAGAGCTAGTCTTGGAAGTCTTTATTCCATGCTTTGCCACCATTCACTCACAAGTCCTCACTGTTTCAGTGTCCCTCAGGAGAGCCCAGTGAGGTCTCAGGATCGTAGGAAGGGAAATGGAATTTTGCAATCCACTTTAAAGACTTAGAAGAAATTGTAGAGTTTTGCATAGATGTAAAAGGTTAACTCTTTGAGGATCCAATCCACATCAAATATTTGACATGCTTCAAATAGAGAAAAAACATTAACTAAGTCCTGGGGCGCCTGTGTGGCTCAGTTGGTTGAGCGACTGCCTTCGGCTCAGGTCATGATCCTAGAGACCCAGGATCAAGCCCCATATCGGGCTCCCTGCTCAGCGGGAAGCCTGCTTCTCCCTCTCTCACTCCCCCTACTTGTGTTCCCTCTCTCGCTGTGTTTCTCTCTGTCAAATAAATAAATAAAATCTTTAAAACAAAACAAAACAAGAAAAACATTTAGTCCTAATGAAAAAACAGTAGGAAAATGAATAAAATAAACAAACAGAAGCACTAAAATTGTGGAAGATTCTATATCAAATATTGACTCCCATTTTTTATGTTTCTTTTTGTCCTCTCTAGATACTACTAACCTGCAGTGGTGAAATTAAATCCTGCTTATGAAACCTTCCTTGCTATTTAAACCTCTGTTGACCTTCTCTCTTGATACCCTGTATTTTAGGACCTGTATTTTGTATTCTAAACATTTTGGCCATTAATTATATTCTGTTTCCAAGCTGCCAAATGATCTCAATAAAAAAATTATTTCTCTTATATTTTTCACAAATGTGCTAAGGCTTTTTCATTTTTAGGCACATGAAAGAATGCCCTTTTTATTGTGGTTAAATACACATATAATTTCTCATAGGTGACGTTTAATACATTAAAAGTACTTGTAGCCATGACCATTATCTAGTTGCAGAACATTTTTATTCCCCTGAGTGGAAGCCCATATCCTTGAGTAGTTACTCCCTGATCTTCCTTCCCTGATCCCCTGGCAACCACTAGTCTTTCTGCCTGTATGGATTTGCCTGTTTTGAATATTTCCGGTAAATGGAATGATAAAATATGTGACCATTTGTGGCTCCTTTAGGTTAGCATGACATTTTCAAGTTTCCCTTATGTTGTAGCATGTATTAATACTTCATTCTTTTTTATGACTGAATAATATTCCATTGCAGGGATAGACCATGTGTTGTTTATCCATTTATTAGTTGATGGAATTTGGGATGTTTCCACTTTCAGTGCTGCTATAAACGTTTGTGTGCAAGTTTTTGTTTGAATGTCTGTTTTCAGTTCTTGGGGTTATCTATCCAGGAATGGAATTATGTGTATATATTTTTATTTACTTTTTTCTTACACAAAAGATATTTTCCTATAGATGCTTTTGTACTTCGTGTTTTTTCACTTAATATGCTATCCTGAAAACCATCCTATATTAACACACAAAGATCTTTTTTCTTTTTTTATTTGTTTCTATATTGTTGCATAGTATTTACTGTATAAATGTATGATAATGATGTAGTCAAATTGTTTTGCTGAGTTGTTGATTAGATTTTTTGTAATTTGCTTTTATTTTTATTTTTTAATATTTTGAAATTTATTTATTCATGAGAGAGAGAGGTAGGCCCCTCCCGGAGCAGGGAGCCCGATGCAAGACTCCATCCCAGGGCTCTGAGATCATGACCTGAGCTGAAGGCAGATACTTAACCGACTGAGCCACCCAGGAACCCTCAGTAATTTGTTTTTACAAATAATTCTGCATTGAATACTTTGATGCATATGGTGCTTTCCTCAGAGAAAATTTCTAGAAGGAGGATTGCTGGCTCAGAGAGGAAAATGCACACGAAGTTCTATGAGCTCTTGCTCTAGGGGTTGTCCCATTTTACACTCCCATGAACAATTTGAGTTCTCATCTCCCAACAATTTATACTTCTATGGCCTCACCAACAGAATGCATTGTGAAGCTCTTGGAGTTTTGCCACTCTGATACATGAGAAATGATATCTCAGTGTGGTTTTCATTTGCATTTCTTTTACTCATGAAGTTGAGCATCTTTTCATAAAACATATGTTTATATATATATATTTTTTAAAGATTTTATTTATTTATTTGACAGAGAGAGAGCACAAGTAGGCAGAGAGGCAGGCAGAGAGAGAGGAGGAAGCAGGCTCCCTGCCGAGCAGAGAGCCTGATGTGGGCCTCGATCCCAGGATGCCGAGATCATGACATGAGCTGAAGGCAGAGGCTTTAACCCACTGAGCCACCCAGGCACCCCGATGTTTATATATTTTTATGTGAACTATATATGCGTGTTTATTGTGGATACTCCTCTTGGGTTTGGGGGCTTTTAAAATTTTTTTTAAAGATTTTAGTTATTTATGTGTGAGAGAGAGAATGAGAGAGCACATGAGGGGAAAGTCAGAGGGAGAAGCAGACTTCCTGCTGAGCAGGGAGCCCGATGTGGGACTCGATCTGGGGACTCCAGGATCATGACCTGACCTGAAGGCAGTCGCCTAACCAATAGCCACCCAGGCTTCTGGGTTTGGGGGCTTTTTAAATCCTGGGCACTTTTCTTTTTATCAGAGAAATTGGTCCATCTGTAAAACATTATAAACATTTTCTTACGTTTTGTCTTTAAACTTGTTTCTGTTGTAATTGAATTTATGTTTTTTTTCTTGCACATAGATTTTGAATCAGTTAGAAAGACTTTCCCCACATCCAGGTTACAAACGAACTTGCCTTTTTTTTTTTTTTTTAAAGAGATAAGGGAAAGAGAGCATGAAAGAGAGGGCAGAGGGAGAGAGGGAGAATCTTAATCAGGTTCCATGCCCAGCACAGAGCCCAGCACAGGGCTTAATCTCAGAACCCTGAGATTATGACCTGAGCTGAAGTCAAGAGTCAGAAGCTTAACTGACTGAGCCATCCAGGTGCCCTGGAACTTGTCTTTTCATTAAAGTCTTACATATTCTCATGTTAAAAATTTTGGTCTTTGATTTATTTGGTATTTATACTGGCTTCTTTTTTTTATAGGATTTTATTTATTTATTTGACAGAGAGAGAGAGATCATAAGTAGGCAGAGAGAGAGGAGGAAGCTGGCTCCCGGCTCAGCAGGGAGCCCAATGTGGGCCTCCATCCCGGGACCCTGAGATCATGACCTGAGCTGAAGGCAGAGGCTTTAACACTGAGCCACCCAGGCGCCCCCTGGCTTAGTTCTTTACAGATGGGTAGTCAACACTACTTATTAAAAAGTCCATCTTCTCCCCAGTGATATGAGATGACACCTTTATTATGTGGTAAATTTATTTTTTTCTGGATTCAATTTTCTATTTCATCTGGTCTGAGTATTCTTACACCGCTACCATACTATATGAGTTATTCATTCTAGGTCTTTTTGAGGTAGAGGGTTCTCTGGAATGAATCTGAAAGAGAGAGTGAAACTGACTCTATTAGAAGAGTTTGTAGGTGATTTACACTTGGCCATTAGTGTTGTGACAACATATTGTGTGTGTGTAGTTGCTGATCCTCGTAAGATGGAAATTAGGATGCTTTGCTGCCATGACTGGTAATCCTGTTTCTTCATAGTTCGTTTTCCCGTCAGATTCAGGATAGCACTAAAAAGAAGATCTCATGAAGGCTGCTAGAGCAATCCCCTGGTTCCAGATGAGCTTGAGCATTTTCTTTCTCTTGGAAAAAAAATACCACGACCCCTCCCCTTTTAACATGATTTTTATTCTTTTATTCACACTGATACTAGCCATTAAACAACCCCACTTAATAACTTATTCTGGTATTTAACTAGTATTTCATCATTTTTTTAAAGATTTTTAATATCATCACACCCAGCATGGGGTTCAAACTTACAACCCCTAGATTTAGAGTTGCACTCTCCACCTGACTGAACCAACCAGGTGACCGTCGTGAGTTTTCATAATAACATTTGGCCCAAGTTTTCCTGAATTAAGCTGCTTTTAACAATTTTTTCCTGTGTATCATGTATAAAATCTCATATTTATGTATTTTGAATTCGTTGTTTTTCTTCTTTATTTTCCTATACAGAGGGCAGGTGACTTGGCTTTTAGTTTCCCATATTGATTTTTGCTGGTAAATGTTTATGAATCAGTTATATTCCAACAGGAAAAGATGGTAAAGCACGTACAAAAGACAGGAGGAATGTAAAGAAGGCTGCAGTGACAAAACCAAACAATATCAAGTCAATGTTCATTGCTAGTGCTGGGAAGAAGACTGCAGATGTGAGTTTCATAGTTTTTCAATATTTTGTCTTTTCCTTTGGGAAGTAAATTTAGTATTTGATTGTGTAGGCAATAGGTGCTCAATGTATTTGACCTCAGCTCTTTCAGTTGTATTTTCCTGATTTCAGTCACGAAAGTAGATGTAGATTTCTAGGTGAATTTAGGCAACTCATTATTTGGAACTTGGAGATGGAAAAGTAAATGAAAAACTGCATGGACAGTGTGTTTGTTTCATTGATTAACAGGAGATCAGGGAATGAGGGTGAAAACAGGATGGGAGCTCTAGGTTTAGGAGTTGTATGTACACAGGTGGTTGTTAAGATCTGTGAACAGTAGATGAGCACTCAGGACTGAAGAGGCAAGGACTGTTCTTTGTTTCACAGACACATGGTCTGAGTGAAAACATGAAGTGCAGGGCTTTCTCATTCTACTTCTCTTTATGATTTTCAGAAAGCAGTAGACTTGTCCAAGGATGATCTGCTAGGTGACATTCTACAAGATCTGAACACTGAGGTAAGTCATTCTCTGGGAGTTGTCAAATATGCAGGGGTCATAGGCTGAAGAAATAATTCAGTAATTTTACAAAACAGACTTGCTAGAATTTAAAACAAAGAATTCAAGACGATACCACCCCATACACTCCCTCCAAGCCCCCCCCAAAACAACAACTCCCCCCTGCCCAAACAGCTCTCCAGATTGGTTTTTTTACCACTTTAGTTGAGTAGTTTCCAGCTGTTACAAGCTATGCAATTATGTCAATGGGGCTACGTTTGGATATGTTTGAGATAGTAAGAATACACACATGATTGAGTTCTGGGAATGCCCACTGCTTGTGTTCAGTTGCTGCAATGTATGTTCCCGAAATAGATTGAAACCTGTCAGTCTGCACAGTGAGGCATTAGATCCTCATCTTGAATTCAGAGAGGGAGTGAAGGGGAAGAGTCAGTGAGCTGTCCCTGAGAAAACTCAGACAGGCTCAGCTGCTCTGGGAATTTGCATTTGGGTTATTTCACATGAGGACTAAACTCATTTAGAGGTGTGTTTCTTTCTAAGTAACCCTTGATTAAAACAACTAACCCCAACACATGTGGTTCTAGCTTGACAGTTTTTAAATGTAATATCCTGGAAGGGTAGGGGAAAAGTATGTTAAGTTGTAAAAAGAAAAAAATTGGTGAGAGGTGGATTTAATATCTATTCTGATTTTCTCGTGAGTCTGTGATATTGTTGCTATAGAAACTGCAGTATATGAACATAGATCTGTGGGGGGAGCAGGGAAGGAAAAAAAAGTGCTTTGCTTATTGGGCTTCAGTGGGGGAAGAAATGTACTCTTTTTTGTCTTGTATAAAGCCAAGCATTACAGGAAATGTCTTACTCCTTTAGAAACCTCAAATAACTCCACCACCTATAATGATACCAAAGAAGAAAAGATCCACTGGAGCTTCACTGAATCCTTTCTCTGTGCACACCCTCAAGGTAAAGTGTGGGGAAATACCTTCAGTCTTGGTTTATATTATTGCTTAAAACTTAGTTTGTTGATTTTCTATATGAGGAAAATACTTTTGAATTTGTTCTTCATTTTTGTTTAAAACAGACTCCTGATTCATTATATAGTGTCACATATTTCAAAAATAGCATGTGCGTGGTTTTCTCATAGTAAATTTTTAGCAACTAGTATGTGTTTATTATAGGTATTACAGTGGTGCTAAATGCAATAATTTTCTTCCTGGAAACAAGTATTTTTTTTGTAAATGCAGGTAACAGTAAAATAATGGAAGCTGTTATATTAATAATACATAAAATTGTTGTATAAATGGGAACTGTCATTTTCTCTGATCAGGGTAGGACAGTTGCATATTTTTTGGTATGCTGGTGTAACTGACTGAACATTTAAAAATACAGGTAGTTCCTTCAGGAAAAACTGCTTCCCTTGTCTCAAGGAAGGAGCCTCTTTCAACCTCAGTTCCTCTTAAACGTGCTGAATTTGCTGGTAAGTCTGATGTCAGACAGACCTGCAAGGGTATGAGCAGTTGCAAAATGCTGTCAGAAATGGAGGTGCCGTGAAGAAGGGAGTGGAGGTGATTTTGAAGGTATTGTGATAGCAGGTTCAGTTGTGACAGGTTTGAATCCACAGCAGTAAAAGTTAAAATATATCCAGTTTGGAGATGGAAGAGAAATGGAAATGCAATGTGGGAGAAAGGGTAGGCTCCCGTTGCCATGCTGGGGAGGGCTTTGTGTTCCACTGCAGTGATATATGATGGGAATGTGTGATGATGCCTACAGGAGAGCCAGTGCCAGCGTTGTGTATAGATGACAAGGAGGACTCGGGAGCAATGGATTTTGAAGATGGTGACTTTGATGAGCCCATGGAAGCTGAGGAAGTGGATGTGGAGCCTGTGGCTGTCAAGACTTGGCACCAAGAGAGTGAGCCAGTGGAGGGGATGAAGCATGAGGCATATCCTGGGAAAGGGACCACATCCTACTTGTAAGAGCATTTTATGACGTTTCTTGGAATTAGCACTATAAATTATTCAGTTGGATTTTGAAAGGTTTTCAAATGTAATTTCTGCAGGGGAAGTTTTCTCCCTGATGTTTCTTGTTGGGACATTGATCAGGAAGATGACAGCAGTTTTTTAGCCCAGGAAGTCCAAGTGGATTCCAGTCACCTCCCACTGGTAAAAGGGACAGATGAGGAGCAAGTGTTCCAGTTTTATTGGCTGGATGCTTATGAAGATCAGTACAATCAACCAGGTAATCATATGTACATCTTTAATACAGAGTAGTGCCTTTCCCTTAAGTGGTTTAGTTATTATAATTGACAGAGGTTCTGTCCTTATGTACATGTGTAGTAAGAAAGCACCACTCATTCATTGTAAAGGGTATGAGCAACCCCAGGTTGAGAGGAGTTGTGGTATGAATAATCCTTAAAAATGTTTTTTCGTAAACCAGTTATATGTGATTTTGGAACATGTACTTGTAGTTACACACTTTATTTAAATGGAATCAGTCATTAATTTGTTTCTTTATTCAGCACATTGAACACCTGTTGTATGCCAGGCACTGAGATGGCATGAACAAGCTGGACAAATTTCCAATCCTTTTTTTTTTTCTTTAAAGATTTTATGTATTTATTTATTGGACAGAGAGAGAGACAGCGAGAGAAGGAATAGAAGCAGGGGGAGTGGGAGGGGGAGAAGCCGGCTTCCCACTGGAGCAGGGAGCCCGATGCAGGGCTCCATCCCAGGATGCTGGGATCACAACCTGAGCCAGAGGCAGATGCTTAACTGACTGAGCCACCCAGGTGCCCCTAAATTCCCAGTTCTAATGGAGCTTGCATTCTAGTGGGGGGGGTGGGGAATGAATGGCAAATAAGGTAAGTTGATAAATGGTGTGAAGACATTTAGTTGGGGGATGGCTGAGGAAGGTCTGTCTGAGGAGACCACTATCGGGCTGAGATTGGAAGCACATGCTGAGCTGAGGAAAGAGCGTATCATCCTGAGGAACCAGTGAGCCCAGAGACCTGGAGAGAGAAAGGAGGCCTCTGTGGTTGTAGCACAGTAAAATCAAGGGACAAGATTGGTAGAAAATGAAGCTGGAGGCAAAGGCAAAGGGCAGGTAATAAAGGACCTTGAAAGCCATATTGAGGAATCTAAGAGCAGAGGGGGATGCGGTGGAGGATTTTAAGTGCTGGTGGAGGGATGGTGGTCATATAGTTGGGTTTACAGTTTAACAAGAGCCTTCCAGTTTGTGTGGAGAATAGTGTGTTTGGGGTGTGGGTAGGGAGGAGACTGGAACCGGGCTAGTGGGGAAGCCCTGGAGATCAGTCAGACCAGGGCAGGCATGGTAGTTATTTAGCCTAGTGGTGGCTGTGGGGAGGGAGAGAAGTGGATGCATCTCACGTGTATTTTGAGGTGAACTTGTTGATGGGTTGATAGGGAGGCTGATAGGAGGAATCACAGATGAGTCCTCCTCTGAATGAACTGAAAATATGAATTCTGCCTCAAAGCCAGGAGGTTCTCTAGTTTCTTTTTGTAGTCCTTGAGCCCTTCACCACAGGGCTGAGCGTGCCAAAGTATGTCAGATTAATAGAAAAGACTGTACATATCCTGAAATAGAGTTACCTTTATTCAGATCCATGTCTGGATGTGAGGGTAGATGCAAGTGTATTTTTCAAAGTGGTTTCCTAGAGGCTGCATCTGGTGAAAATAGAATATCAGAGTGAGTGAATGAGTAAGAAGAGTACATATTAACCATCAGACTTGTAGGCCAGATTTACCTTAAAGATAATCAGGGATTGACTAACTGGAATGTTGTTACTATTTCTGTGAAGGGAAGGCAGAAGCATTAATAGGCTTCAGCATTCAAATACATAGGAACATGTACACAGTCATTTGAGTAGCAAACTGCCACTTGTTAGTTTCGTAGGTAAAGAATAAGCCATCTTAGAAATGGTATCTACCGTAGCTGTGACAAGATAATTTGGTTAGACCCTTTTATCTCCTTGGTTACCTCTTGCTACTTACCAGTGGAAGGTAGACTGGTAAGTGGGATTGCGTGAGGCTGAGTGAGTATTTCCCCTCCATTGCCGAAACCCTGGCCTTGCCCACTGTATGGCTTCCAGGGGACACCATTTTCACCTGTGCTTCATGTATTTTAGGCTTCCTGGAGCACGACAACACTGTGGGGCTTGCCAGAGTTGTGTAATGTGGTGGGCCTGTTCTTCCCAGTGCTAATCCCTTTGCTGTATTCGCTCGATGCTGGATTTGATTCCCTGTTTTGGTTAATGATTCCATCAACACTGAAAATTGGGAGCAAGCCTTGATTGCCTCTGTCCTTCACTTTCCTCACCAAGTCTTGTCAATTTTCCCCTCCTAAAGTAGACAATCTGTCTTCTCTTTCTAGTTGCAGCTTCCCCCTCTGATTCCTTCTTGCCTACTGAAACCATTGCACCAGCTTTCTAAGGGATCTCTTAGGTATCATCCCCTACATTGCAGCCAGAGCAATCACTCAGAAGGGTAGCACTGATCACATCATTTCCTTGTTCAAAAAAAAAAAAAAAGGAAGGAAAAAGGAAAACTCCTCTGTGGCTACTGCCTACAATGTAAAGTCCAAGTTTCTTAGCAAGGCTTCTGATACCTGCTGTGTATTACTTTTGTGTTCTAGAGATAGTTCCCTGTACATACCTGTTGCTCTTTATGCTGTGTTCCTTTACTTCTTGTGTAGTCCACGTGTGACATGTCCTGGAAGTTTCCCTAATCCTCCCGACTGGCCTAAGGGCCTTTTTCCTTGGTACCCCATCATACCCTTTCCCATCATAGTGTTTGTTATATTATTTTGTAAAGTTCTGATTCTGCATTTTTCTTGATCCAAAGCCTTTTATTTAACTCCTGGATGGCTGGAACCTTTTATTTTCAGCTTCTAGTACAGTGCCAAGCACATAGTAGGGGTTTAATAAATGTTCATTGATATAAACTGTACAGTGATTGACAGCCCTGTAGATGGATGCACATGAAAGGTTTCAGAGAGCCAGAGGTGCATTCATTGCTCTTGCTGAGATTGCCTCGTAAAGTCTTATAGTGACCTGGGGGAAGAATGGGTAACATAGAGATGAATGGTGCTCTGCTCTCCTGTTAATCCACGTATAAAGCAGATTGCCCAGTGTCAATTGCCAAGGATTGGAACCTTAAGAAACAACAATCTTTCTTTGAGTTTATTATTTCTACCTTTTGTTTACTAGTTGATACTCTTATTAAAAAACAAAACAAAACAAGGATTTGGGGGGGGGCGGTGGGAAGATGGGTGAGCCCGGTGGTGGGTATTAAGCAGGGCACATATTGCATGGAGCACTGGGTGTGGTGTGTAACAATGGATTTTGGAACACTGAAAAAATAAAACAAAAACAAAAAAACAACAAGACGTTGTTTTGCAGGACAAGGTCTAGAGCTGCACCGTCCACTGTGGTACCATACATGTTCACATGTAGCTCTAGATTTAAATTAAAATGAAATAAAATTTAAGATTCAGTTTCTCAGCCCGTAGCCACATTCCAAATGCTTTAATAGCTACATGTGGCTAGTAGCTACCGTATCTGTGGATGGCACAAATAACAGAACAATTCTGTCACCACAGAAGTTTCTTTTTTTTTTTTTTTTAAAGATTTTATTTATTGATTTGACAGAGAGAAATACAGCCAGAGAGGGAACACAAGCAGGGGGAGCGAGAGAGGGAGAAGCAGGCCCTCCGCAGAGCAGGGAGCCCGATGCGGGGCTCGATCCCGGGTCTCCGGGATCATGACCTGAGCCGAAGGCAGTCGCTCAACCAACTGAGCCACCCAGGCGCCCCACCACAGAAGTTTCTAATAGCTATTGTTTGCCTGTAGTAATAGGTGTTGGAGGTTAAGATTAGAGGCATTGAAGCACAGCTGTATTAGGAAAGCAACCAATTTATGGTATGTATCCTTACCGAATTCCTGGTTCTACCGTAGTTGAGGATAGGCCTTTTCAACCACTATTGGGAAATATTTTGCATATGAAAGAGTTACTAGTCTGTTATTGGCCTATCTTCCAAATGCTATGGTAAAAGGGAATTTCTAGTGCTGGAAAAAGCCTCACACAGTCTGGTCTGGTTACAGAGGAGGAAGTTAAGCTCCAAAATATAAAATGGGTAGCAGTTAGTGGCAGAGTTCTGGGCTTCTCACCCTCAGTCCTCGGTGCTATTTTGCAGTACTTCTTAAGCTGTGTCCTCTGTGATTGATGCCAACGGGTTAAAAGGGATGGCTTGGAAAAAAAGTCCTTTAATTTCTGGGGGTTGAACAGTTTCATCATGATAGCAGGTAATGATCACTGAGCCTTGGTGAAATCAATGCTGCTAATAAAAACGAAGTACTCCCAAAGACCCTGTTATTGTGTCTCACTTTCTTACAGATTCTAAGTAAGTCAGTTGTTGCTGAATGCTCCATAATTATGAAAAGAATCTTACTCTTTGCATATGGGAAGATATCCTGTTTTCATTATGACTTTTTCAAGGTTGAATAATCCTGACTGCACCTGGTTTCAGCTAGTAACTTTGGGGGGAATGTAATCTTTGTTTACCATGATCTTTTTGTGGCAAATGAGGCATAAACAGTGTCAAATGTGTGCATGAAGTGTGATATTAGTTTGACTGTAAAATGAGCTATTTGAATCTGTGAATCCAATATTAGGGTCTTTATTTTTCTTTGCATGGAATTTTGTTTTTTCGTCTTTAACTGTTGTGAGGATGAGTTTTAATTTTCTGAGCTCCTGTGATTTTTTTTCTTTTTTAATCGTTCCCCACAGTCCTCCCTTCCCTCTCCCCTCCTTTCCCCCACCCCAGCTGAAAATCACACAACTCTTTTAAGAATTTTAATCATCTGCAGAAATGAAAATTTTTAGATGGTCTTATTTCTACTAGAACGAGTGACAAAAGGAAGCACTGATGAGCTGTCTTGTGAAAATGGAGAAATTGGATTTGTGAACAGTAGCCTTTGCATGTGCCAGAATTTTCTTAGTGTCTCAGACAAGTGGCTGTGTTGAGTGGCTCTGTTGATTACTGCTGTCTAATTATGCTCAGAGCTCTGGATTTTGCACAGTGGCCATCTCTTAAGTTGACTATCAGATCTCTGGAGTCCTTTCTGGATGTCCAGTTTTCAGGAACAGTGATTTGATGTCTGTCTAGAAAGGCTTGTTTTTACTTTGTGATATACATTACATAGGAATCATAAAAGGCACATGTCTGCTGATTTGGTTACTAGAACACTTGTTACACAGAAATTGAAGAGCAAGGAACATGACAAGCACTACGTATCCAGATTTTTTAGTAGTCTTTGAGGTAGTAAGAGTAAAATAGGAGGTAATAGTTGAACCATATTATGCGATATTTATCATTATGTGGGATAAGGTATATGAGATGTTATATTTTCCCCAATGCAGTTTTACGTGTAGAAAAATATTAATGTACCATACAGAGTTATTGTTATACGTGAATGTTAATTTTTATTGGTGAGTACAAGTGCTAAAAAAGCAATTTAGTATTCTCACACTTTATAAGAGGTTTAAATAGGAGATCTCTTGGAGAGTAGTTAGCTTTTTTTTGTTTTTCTTAATCTGGGTAGTCCTGGTTCTAGGGAAGTTTTTTTCTCTTTGCTGACCTAGGGTATCACTGTAATTTCTGAGGTATGTCTACACTGACCTGGGATGTCTGCAATTCCCCAGGGGTTTCTGCACTAACCTGGGCATCTTAGTAGTTCTCCAAGTGTGTCTACTTAGACTTGGGATGTCTCCCCAGTAAATGAGGTTAGTCTCCATTTACCTGCAATTGTCTCTAATTCTAGGGAAAATGTTTACACCAAGTTAGAGAATCATTTTGTCCCCTGTCATCTCAGTGGTTACAGGTTTTACTAGTGTGATATTGTCGTGTGGCTCAAGTACTGAGTAAGTGAACTGGGCTTGTTCATATTTACTGGGCAGAACATATTTACTGTAAAAAAATGTGTCATGAAGGCATAAATGTGTGGACATGTTCAGTGAGCCTTTATATTGCCCTTTTAATATGATAAAATTGAAATGGTTTTTTTCTCGTGGTTTTCCCTTACTTGTTTAGGTATTGTATTCCTATTTGGCAAAGTTTGGATCGAATCCGCCAAAACCCATGTGAGCTGTTGTGTCATGGTGAAAAACATTGAGCGAACACTCTACTTCCTTCCCCGAGAAATGGTAATCATTGGTGATTCCCGGTACATTGTATGTTCTGCCAATGGCCGTATTCTTCAGCGGGGCTGTGACTTCTCCACAGCCTTGGTGCTGCCTGCCTAATAACCACTGGTTGTCCGCAGCTCCTTTATAGGTTTCAGAAAAATAAGAGAATGGAGTAAAACCATGTTTTTTGACTCATTACAGTGTCATAGTGTGAGTTTCAGTATATAACAGTACCTTCTCCACCATTTTTCATTTCCGTAGTAATCACGGTTGGGAGTGTATGGCTCTGAAATGTCACAGGACATTTGGTGCATTTGTCATGGTTCTGCTCTGCAGACAGCAGTACTGGTCCCTCCTTGGCCATTGAACTGGCTCAGCTCCATTTGCTCTTACTTTGTAAATTCCCATCCACGCTCCCCTCCCAAGACCAGCCCCTCCCCTGAGAGCTCAGCTAAACTGAATCTGAAGCTTCTTGGTCAGGATTTACAACTGTTCTCTTCCATTTTGTAGAGTCTGTTCTTCTTATCTGATGTGCTTTTATGATGCCACTGGGAAGATTTGGGCATTGGGTTTAGTACATTCTTGGGGTCTGCTGATATCTTTGAACTCCTCTATCTGTAAGAATATTGTTTTAAATGTTTAAATGGCTGAAGGTGAAAATTGAATTAGACTTGGGTTTCTCGTTAAAAAGATCTCATGTACAGATGCTTTTTTCCCCTCCCCTCTCCTCTTCTCTCCATGGGAGAGCAGAAAATTGATCTAAATACAGGAAAAGAAACAGAAACTGTAGTCACAATGAAGGATGTTTATGATGAATTTGATGAGAAAATAGCAGCAAAATATAAAATCATGAAGTTCAAGTCCAAGGTTTGTTTTTGGTGATAATTTTTTCACACTGTTTATTCGTTGTTTGTTCATATCCTGACTTACAAAATAGTTCTTGTATATTTTCTTTGTGCAAAGTGTCTTTTTTGTGGCTATAATTCATTGAGCAGAAATTTCATAGAAAGCAATGTAAACTTAGTATGTAAGATGTATAAAAATATTTTCTTTCTCTTTAAACTACTTAGAAAATAATTTTTTTGAGTTTGAATAGAAAGGTAACACATAGCAAAGTAATCATTTCCCATTCTTGTAGCATGTCTTGTGTTCTTTTCTGAAATGGAGAAGAAACCCTTCTGATTTTGTTTTTATTAGTTATTGGCAGGTTATTTTGGTCAAAAGGTTAAGGTTTTGTATTTAAAAATCAGGGACTATGATGCTATTTCTGGTAGGATAAATTTTTTTTTTGTGTGTGTTACATATTGATCGGTCTTGATTTTAGTGTGATAAATGACACCTTTGACCATCATCATAGGGACTTGTAACTCAGCATACTTTTAACAGTTATTACAGCAAAGGGAAGATTGAGTTGCTGAAGATAAGGTTAATCATCTTAACTATTTGAGCTTTAAATTATGGCTGATGGACCAGTTCTTTCAAATTCTAGAAACAGTGTGGTATAATGGTGAAGAGCATAGGTGCTGGGTCCAGACTGCTTGTGCTTTAAGTCCTAGCCACACGACTTTGTAGTATGTGACCTTGGACAAGGGCTGAATGAGTTTTCTTGGCCTGTTTGTTCACCTAAGAAATGGACCTTATTTTAGGAGTTGTTGGAAGAGTTAAGCCACAGAATTCTTACTAGGTGGTTAGAACAGTCCTTGGTACTTAGTAAGCACTCAATAAATATGAGCTGTAATTTTAGTGCTAATATTAATTTTTCTAGCAAGATGGAGTTGGTTAATATCAAAGAGTAGAAAATGACTTAATACATTAACATTATAAAAATCTCTAATCTTTTCTTGCCCTTCTTGAATGCAAATATTTCTAAGTTCTCTAGTATCCAGGAGAAGTCTTTTTAGCATCTTGTCATTGGGTGTTTTAGTCCCAGTGGTAAGGGGGAAAGGGTGCCCTTTTGGCTTTATTTACTTTGTGTTCCGTAAGGATACTAGATCCCTCAGTATCGAATACAGGAACATGCTCATGTAATGCTTGTCATTTTAATTTGCAAAAAAAGTTTTTCTCTTAATGATTTTTAAATATCTATTTACCCAGCCAGTGGAAAAGAACTATGCTTTTGAGATACCTGATGTTCCAGAAAAATCTGAGTACTTGGAAGTTAGATACTCGGTAAGTCAAAGAAAATTACTGGGTTTTGGTTGAGCATGACATTTCTCTATTTTTGAAATTTCAACTGATTTTCAATTAGGAGTATCAGCAGGGATCCTTAAGCCCACAATTCATTGAGGTGGACTTACAGTAATGAATAATTAAACTGGATAAAATTAATTTGAGTATATAGAACACCGGTTGTACTGCCTTTCTTGGCTTTCAAGTATGCATCTTTAAATAAATAAGTTGAACTGTACAACTGCTTGCTTGTCAAGTGGAATGAATGCCACGTGATGAAGTTGGATATCATTAGCCTGTTGAAGGGTTCCTTCTGAGCAGCAGAAAGGTGAGAGAGGTACATCAGTAGCATCCCTGTAGTGCTGCTCTTGCTCCCCTGATAGGCAAGGTCATTGCTGTGGGATGTTAATTAACTGGGCCTTAACCTCTTTTTACCTTTGTTACAAAGTTTTGATTTCACAATGTTGGAAAAGGGAAACTTTTAAGAAATGCTTCTGATGGGCGCCTGGGTGGCTCAGTGGGTTATAGCCTCTGCCTTCGGCTCGGGTCGTGATCTCAGGGTCCTGGGATCAAGGCCGGCATTGGGCTTTCTGCTCAGCGGGGAGCCTGCTTCCTCCCCTCCCTCTGCCTACCTCTCTACCTACTTGTGATCTCTCTCTCTCTGTCAAATAAAGTCTAAAAAAAAAAAAAAAAAAAAGAAAAGAAATCCTTCTGACAGTGGTGATGAAAAGTGCCATAGAAGCATTTTACATGAGTTCCACTCTTGCTTTTATTCTTCTAATGGAGTGGTACTTATTTGGCTATTCTTTATCAGTAAGGCATGTACAGCTCTGGACAGAAATCCTCTTTTGGGGGAGTTTCTTGGCCTATTTTTCTTCTAATGGATGCCATCAAAATGCATTATTTTGTCATTGTGAATTGTTTTTGTATCCTACTGTGAATTGTTTTGGATTTCATTTGTTGCAAATTACATTTCATATATATCAAAGGGGTTTCTTCTGGTGGTTCGTAGAGAGGCTTTTGTTTATTTCAAATATAGACTTTGGAAAATGTGAAGTAATAGTTTTAAACAAAAAGGGTTTTTTTTTTCTTCTTTGCCTTTTTCAGGCTGAAATGCCACAGCTTCCTCAGGATTTGAAAGGAGAAACTTTTTCTCACGTATTTGGGACCAACACATCCAGCCTGGAATTGTTCTTGATGAACAGAAAGCTCAGAGGACCTTGTTGGCTCGAAGTGAAAAATCCACGTAAGGAAACATTTATGTTCAGAAAGCCAAATTGCTGATAGAGGCCGTTTTTAGAAGTGAGGGAATTGGTCTTTGTATTTCAGTGCATCTACTTCCTTTTTTATGTTGTTTTTCTCAAGGTATTCCTTGAGTGAGTATAGGGAATATGTTTGGAGCCATTTGATCGCTGCAGTGCCTGGCATTTTAGTGGGAGGGAGACCTTTGTGAGCCCAGGTGGTCTTTGGCATGCATCTCTCTTTGTGCTGCTGTTGTCCTGTACTTCTGGCTGGTGATGCCCACCTGCTGTATGTAGTGGACTGCTGACCTCTGAAGGAGGGGAAGCATCACAGCCAGAGGCGGCTAGTGCTCTTTGGTTTCCTACCTCATGTTGTCAGTATTTGTATCTGTGATACTCTGTTTTGGCTTCATGGATCCCTTAAAAATGTTTTGTGGTTTCTCCAGGTAGTGGGTTGTTTTTGTTTTTTTTTGTTTTTTTTTTTTTAAAACTATTTGGGGTCCTGGATTCTAAAGAAAATCAGATGAAAGCTATGAACCTTTTTCCCAGGAAGATGAGTGTATGTGTGTACACACACACACGGCTTTGCATACAATCCAATAATTGGGCTTATTTTTGGTTAGATGTTGTAGTAAGACATTCTTATTAGAATATGGGGTTGAAGACTATCTCAGCTAATCACAGGTGTCTTAATTATAGTAGTTTTCCCTTTTCAGCAAATGGCTATTGATCTATTCTGTCTGTTCTATTTCAGAGCTCTTGAATCAGCCAGTCAGTTGGTGTAAAGTTGAGGCAGTGGCCTTGAAACCGGATCTGGTGAATGTGATTAAAGATGTTGGTCCTCCTCCACTCGTGGTCATGTCTTTCAGCATGAAGACAATACAGAATGTAAAGACACATCAAAATGAGGTAAAGAAATAGGCAGATTTGTGTACCTATGCTTTAGATTCAATGCTTCTTGAACTTGCACGACTATTCTACAAGGGGAAATTGTTCTTTCTGGAGGAGAAAGAATACTAAAGCACTACCAAACTCCATTTTGGAGAATGAATTGACTTTGTTGGATGTTGAAGTTTTTCTTTAAAGACTTAAATTGCTGGACTTATTTTTATTTTTTGTTTTTTCAATTTTTTATTTTATCGAACTTTAAGTGGACTTGGAATAATATAATGAACTCCTATATTCCTTTTACTCAGGTTCAGTAGTTATTAAGATTTTGTCACACTTGTTTCCCCCTCTCTTTTTTTTTCCTGTTAAAGTATTTTAAAACTAAGGTCAGATATTGTATAACTTACTATTGTATATTTTGGTATGCATCTCTCAAACCATGCACACTTTCTTTTTTTTTTTTTTTTCATGCACACTTTCTTACAGAAAACCATTATTGCACTTACTAACTGTACCAGTGATACCTTGATACCATCTAAAATACTCAGTCCATAGTCACGTGGTTCTGTTTATCAAAAATGTCTTTTTTATTGAATTATATTTGATATCTCTTCATTTCAGGTGTATCACATAGTGATTTTATGTTCTGATGAATTACAAAATGATCACCACAATAGGTCTAGTAACCATCTGTCACCATATAAAGTTATTACAATATTACTGGCTCAAAAATGTTTTCTACCAGTTGATTTATTTGAATCAGGATTCATATAAGATTCACAGATGGTGTTGAATTTTTATGTCTGTTGAATCTCTTTTAAATGGGAGCAGCTCCCTCCCACCCTTTTTCCACTGACATTGATTTACTTAAGAATCATTGTTTGTTGTCTCATAGAATGTTCCGTTTTCTGTCTTTGCTTCCTTGTGTCATTGTACTTCTTCCTCTATACCAGGTGTCGGTACTGTATGGCCTGTGGGCAAATCCAGCCTTATCATCTGTTTTTGTAAATAAAGTTTAATTGAAAGATATCATGTCTGTTTGTTTGCATATTATCTGCAGTTGCTGTAGAGTTATTAGTCATGACAGAGGCCGTGTGATCTGAGAACCTAAAATACTTGGTATCCGGCTCTTTGTAGGATAAGTGTGCTGGCCCCTGCTAATTAGCACTAAAGAATTGATTAGATTCAGTTTTGACTTTTAGGGTCAGTATACTCTATAGGTGGCATGATGTATTTCATGTGTTATGTATCAGCAGGTGTGTAATTTCTGGTTAAACCACTGTTAGTGTGGCTATGATTGATTAGTGGGTTCACGTTTTCATCTAAAGGAGGATTTTTTAACCTTGACACCACTAATGTTTTGGACTGAATTATTCATTGTTGTGAGGGCTGTCCTGGGCATTGTGGGATATTTAGCAGTAATGCTGGCCTCTGCCCAATGCCAGGTGGAACCACTCCCCACTACTTGTGACAACCAAAAAGCCTCTACACATTTCCAAGTGTTCTTTTGGGGTAGGGACCAAAATTACTCCATTTGAGAATCGCTGGTCTAATGACCGCCCCCCCTCCCCGTTTATTTTTTTACCTAAATTAGTTATTTCATTAGGACTTAAGAAATTGTTTTTTAATTCTGTTATCTTTTCCATGTTTATTAGTTAAACATGTTAAATATTAGAGCATTTATTAAGGTTTTCTATAAAATTAACTTTTCTTCATTAACCATCACTATTTGGTTATCCTGCAGTAGTTCATACAGGAAAGATGAGGTCAATGTGTACTTCTTTCTCTTCTATTGCTAATTTTCTGAGTAGGAAATTGGGGGCCTGTATTACATGCAATGTTGACCAGTGATTTTTTGTTTATTTTTGTCATTACTTATATTTTATTTCCTCTTTATGGAATATTATGAACCCACAGGTTTTATATTTACTCATTATGTTTCAGTTCATTGCTGTCATTATTACTGTAACTTTTGATGCTTAAATTTGTCTTTGGTCAGTGGGGGCATTTTATTCTTTGCTTCTAAATCCTTTTGACATTAAAGGGGATGTTTTTTAACAGCAGCCTTTTGGCATTGTTTTTACTCTAAATTTTTTTTACTATCTTTTAATAATAGTTAATATAGTAGATGGCCATAGTTAACAGTTAAGTGTTTGGAAAAGGTTTCATTAGTTAAAAAAAAAAATACCCATCCTCTAGCCCCCAGACTGAGGTTTCTCAGTACTATTTCACAATGAAGGAAGTAGGGCTTCATGGAGAAATGTCTGATTCAGGGCAGAAGATGTCCAGGATAAGCCTGAAATATCTAGTTATACTATAAAGCAAGGACGTTATTAAAATATACTGAAGATGTGTCAGAAGGGCCCAGGAGTTAGCTTGAAGAGTTTCCTATTGGCCAAATATGGGACACTTTGTGTATGGATAAGGATAGCGATAGCAGATTGCAACATCTGAGTTTGCACTGATGGTGTAAGCGCTAACAACCCTGCATTGGTCATCTGTGAAGGCAGCTAGGGAACCAACTCATTAGTTTGAAAACTGGTAAATAAAGGGATTGAAGTCATATTATACCTCAGGTAACCAAATAATCAATGAAGGGAAGTTTCTTTTAATAGAAGGTTTCCATCCAAGATATGATGAAGGACAAATTGAATATTACCACTTTGCAATCCCTAATGAAATAGTGGATCTAGCAACTGGTGGTTGCTAATAGCACTGAAAGAGAGCTAACCAGACATGATGTGCCTGTGCCGTCTGGTAGAAGTAGTCAGTAAGTAGCACCTCTAACGTATTCATGCCAAAAAACTGAATGTGATTTTGATCAGGCCTGTAGATCTAACTGTGAATTCACTGGCAGTACAGAAAACAGAGGAAAGTGTTAAATGGTATTATTGGAATACAAGCAACAAAATCAATACTGTGGGATACTCTATAGGATGAATGACCCAGTTTCTTCAACAAACGAGTTGCAGGGAAATAATAGGTGGGGAAGGGTTGTGCTTGTAGTTTTACATATCAACCAATTGCAGGGTCTGGGCTTGCTTGATAAATAAAGTTGGGATTCTTGGGAACACATGAAAATTTGAATCCTACCTGGATATTTAGTGATCTTAAGGAATTATTGTTTATTGTACTAGCTGTGATTATGTTACATTTTAAAAACTTACTTTCTTTTAAAGTAGTGATTCTCAACGGGGGAGGGGGGGAGATAATGCCTTTGAGGGGATACTTGGCCATGTCTGGAGATGTTTTTGGTTGTCACAACTCTGGGGTAGAGGGCGGTGCTATCGGTTGCAAGGGATACTGCTAAACCTCACATAGTCGACAGAACAGCCCCCATAACAAAGAGTTATTTGGTCAAAAATGTCCATAGTGCTGAGGTTGAGAAACGTTATTTTGCAGATAGATACATGCTGAAATATTTGTGGGTCAAGTGATAGGTCTGGATTTTACTTCAAATAATCTGGGTGGAGGCAGGAAGTGGGTAGGAATATTGATGAGTTGACAATTGAAGGTGGGTGATGGGTATATGAGAGTTGATTTTGCAGTTCTTTCAGTAAATGTTGAGCGAGTGAATGAATGAATGAGTGAATAGGAGAGACATTGTGCAGCCCAAAGTAAATTAGACAGCTTCCTAAGTGTTTAGATTACTTGGTTAATAAAGTTGTTGACCTAGCAAATGTTTCTAAACCATGTGCAAGTGTGATGGAATACTTGTGACTCAAAAGACAGAGAAGACAGATATTAGTCTGATAGGAGAAATAGATATAAAACTTACAAAGGATATATGTGCTCCGGATAGCATCTAATAAAGGAAGCTGCCCTAACCTGGGAGGCCAGGAAGGTGTCACTGTTTAGGGAAGCTTCTTGGGATGCTGTGAGGATCAGCTTCTGTGGAAGAGTGAAGGCAGCGGGCCTGGCAGTGGGAGAATACTGTGTTGCAGTTACATCGTCTCAGCCAATCCCAGGGAGCTCAGGCCTAGTGACCCTTCAGAATTGCTCTGAATTCAGAGATGTGGTTTGTGCGTTTGTTACCAGTTACCAGCCCTTCTGTCTTCTGATGTACGAGATAGTGGATGTAGGTGCCCCCAGGCAGCTTCTGAGAGACTCCTCTGTGACTGTCAGCCTCTTGTTTTATTAGTAGTTGGGATAATGAAGGCCTTGGTCCTGAAGAGGACTTCTGGGTGACACACCTCAATATCTACTCCGGAAGTCTTTTCTGAAGTAGGGTTGGACCTTGAGTACTGGTGGGTGAGTAGGAGTTAACTAGGCACAGAGAAAGTGTTTCTTTTTTCTCCCCAGGGCAGCAGGCTTTCTCCAACACGGTACCATGGGAAGCCATTGTTGGTATCTGCACAGAAACAAGGAGACCACTTAGGAGGCTATTAGATGCATAGGTTGATATAAAACATTGAAATCTGGATATGAACATATAAAAGTTTAGACAGAGGGGCGCCTGGGTGGCTTAGTTGATTAAGCGACTGCCTTCGGCTCAGGTCATGATCCCGGAGACCCGGGATCGAGTCCCACATCGGGCTCCCTGCTCGGCGGGAAGCCTGCTTCTCCCTCTCTCACTCCCCCTGCTTGTGTTCCCTCTCTGGCTGTGCTTCTCTCTGTCAAATAAATTTAAAAAAATCTTAAAAAAAAAAAGTTTAGACAGAGAAGTCTCCTGATAACCCCAGCCTTCAGAGATGACTACTGTTAACATTTTTGTATACTTCTTTTCTGTCTTCTTTCTCTGCATATTTTATTAAAAAGTTAGGATTTTAGGGCGCCTGGGTGGCTTAGTGGGTTAAAGCCTCTGCTTTTGGCTTAGGTCATGATCTCAGGGTCCTGGAATCAAGGCCCCCGCCTGAGCAGGGAGCCTGTTTCCTCCACTCTCTCTGCCTGCCTCTCTGCCTACTTGTGATCTCGCTCTCTGTCAAATAAATAAATAAAAAATCTTTTAAAAAAAAGATGTGATTTGATCTTCTGCTTTTTTCGAGTTTCTTCTATGCCTGTACTGTTTCTAATCACAAAAGCAGTATTTGACATTTACACAAAATTTAGGAAGTACCAGTTTTTTTTTTTAGTCTCTACACCCAGCTACAACCCTGAGATCTTGATTTGCATGCTCTATTGACTGAGGCAGCCAGACGCCCCAGAAAGTACAGATTTTAAGAAATAAAATGAAAAATACCCACAATCCTTCCCCAGCTTCATCCACAGTTGGCATCCTTCAGATTATTGGTCATGCGTAACTATCGCTTGTTTTTTAAAGATTGAGTGTTTAAACATCACTTACCTATTTCTTTTGAGATCCCTGGCTGGGAGTCAGGAGTCCTGGGTTCCAGTTCCAGGTCAGAACTTCTATTTTCCTATTCTATTTTCTCTATTTTTTGTTTGTGTAAATACTTTCACAATAAAAAATTAAAATATTCATATGGATTAAAATGTCTATCTTTTAATGTTCTTTGTGGTTTTGGTGAAAATGCAGAATGCATAGTAGGCATCTGATAAGTGATCTTTTTCCCTCCTTTATCTGCAGATTATTGCTGTGGCAGCTTTGGTCCATCACAGCTTTGCATTAGATAAAGCACCCCCACAACCTCCTTTCCAGTCACACTTCTGTGGTATGTATATTTTTTAGCTGGTCTTCTAAATGGCTTGATTTTGAGTTTCCTTATTTTTTCTCTGGCTGTTTGATCAGTAACTTTTTCTTTTGGTGTTTTCAAGAATAGTACATATTGTTAAAGAAGTATTTTTTTATTTTTTGTCAGCTGTGGACACTGAGTTTTATGGATTTGTGGATCCTATTCATGTGATTTATTTTGTTCAAGGAGCACAAATTGGGAAACAGTTTGACATTTTTTTTCTGTTCCAGGTGTTATTTTATTGGGGTACTTGGCTTTTTTCCCCTGGGTTAAAATTACGCTATCACTATTTCCTTTTCATGATGTCTTTCTAAAAGCTTATCATAGAACCCTGACCAAGTTTTCTGTGTTATGAGGCAATATGTCAGGGCATAAATGAATGTCTGCCTATTTAGGAGGAGTGATAGTATATCAAAGTAGATTTGGGATTGCTCTGCATAAAGTTCAGATGGTGAAAATGTTACACAGGAATCTGCGTCCCATGAGTCAGTCTCCAAAGAGCGTTCTGACCTATTTCATGTTGAGACCTTGGCCAGTTAAATAACCATTTTTTTTTGGTAAACAAGAGAAGGGCATAATAGTATTGATCTGTTATGCTTCCTGAAATCTTTTCCAGCCTAGAACCAACAGTTAGATGGGGGTGGCATCTCCTGTCTGATTTTGTGCTATTGGGGTATTGGAGAGTGAGACTAGGAAAACAAGTGGAGAAGGGAATATCATGTATTATTATTATTGTGAAGTATCACTCTTTAAGAGGAGTGAAATACATAGAACAAAGAAATGGTGAGAATACTCTGGAAAATATGTGGAAGAGAGCAGTCATGAGCTTATCTGAACATAACATATAAGTGAGATCATACAGTATTTATCTAATTATCTAGGTCTGACTTTCTTCGTTTAGCATAATGCCCTTCGCGGTCTATCCATGGTGTCACAGATGGCAAGATTTTTTTCCTTATTTTTTATGGCTGAATAATAATCCATTGTATAAATATACCAATTTTCTTTATCTGTTCATCCATTGGCAGGTGCTTAGGTTGCTTCCATTTCCTGGCTCTTGTAAATAATGTTGCAGTGAACATGCAGGTGCAGATATCTTTTCAAGTTAGTGATGCCATATTCTTCAAAGACCCTGAAGTAGAATACCTAGATCATCGGATATATTTATTTCTAATTTTTTTTGAGAAACTTCCATACTGCTTTCCACAGTGGCTGTACCAGTTTGCATTCCCACTAACAATATACAGGGGTTCACTTTACTCCACATCCTAGGCAACACTTACTGTTTCTTGTCATTTTTTTTAAAGATTTTATTTATTTGACAGAGAGAAACACAGGGAGAGAGGGAACACAAGCAGGGGGAGTGAGCGAGGGAGAAGCAGACTTCCCACCAAGCAGGGAGCCCGATGTGGGGCTCGATCCCAGGTCTCCAGGATCATGACCTGAGCCGAAGGCAGTTGCTCAACCAACTGACCCACCCAGGCACCCCCTCTTGTCATTTTTTAAAGTAGGCTCCGAGCCTAAGGTGGAGCGTGGACTTATGACCCGGAGATGAAGTGTCACATGCTCTACTGACTCAGCTAGCCTGGTGCCCCTTTTGTGTTTTTGATAACAATTTTGACAGGTGTAAAGTGATATACCCATGTGGTTTTGAATTGCATTTCTTTGATAATCGTGATGTTGACCACTTTTTCATGTACCTGTTGGCTATCTGTATGTCTTCTTTGGAAAAATGTCTGTTCAGAAACTTTGTCCATTGTTTTTTTAAAGTAGGCTCTATGCCCAGTGTGGGGCTTTAACTCATGACCCTGAGATCAGGAGTCACTTGCTGTACTGACTGAGCCAGCCAGGCACCCCAGCCTTTGCCCATTTTTTTTTGTTATGTTAGTCACCATACAGTACATCATTAGTTTTTAATACAGTGTTTCATGATTCACTGTTTGCGTATAACACCCAGTGCTCCATGCAATACGTGCCTTCCTTAATACCCCTCACTGGGCTAACCCATCTCCCCACAACTTTGTCCATTTTTTATTTGGATTGTTTGTTTTGTTGCTATTGAGTTACAAGAGTTCTTTTGATATTTTGGATATTAATCTCTTATCATATATATGATTTGCAAATATTTTCTCCCTTTTGTTAGATTGCCTATTCATTTTGTTGATGGTTTCTTTTGCTGTGCATGAGCTTTTTATTGTGATGTAGTCCTACTTGCTTATTTTTGCTTTTGATGCCTTTGCTTTTGGTGTCAGATCCAAAAATCATTAACAAGACCGATGTCAGGGTACTTACTGCCTATTTTCTTCTAGGAGTTTTATGGTTTCAAGTCCTTATATTCAAGTCCTTAATGCATTTTCTCTTAGTTTTTGTGTATGGTGTAAGATTGTGGTCCAGTTTCGTTCTTTTGGCATGTGGCTGTCTAGTTTTCATATCACCATTTAGTAAAGAGACTGTCCTTTTCCCATTGTATATTCATACCTCTTTTGTCATAAATTAATTGATCATATATGCATGCATTAATTTCTCAGATCTCTGTTCTGTTGCATTGATCTAGATGTCTATTTTTATCCCAGTACCATACTGTTTTGATTACTACAGCTTTGGAGTATATAGTTTGAAATCAGGGAGCATGATGCCTCCTGCTTTGTTCTTCTTTCCCAAGATTGCTTGGGCTACTTGGCATCTTTTGTGGTTCCATAATGAATTTTAGGATTGCTTGTTCTGGCTTTTCTTTTGAGGTCCAACAACATGACCAGTGGAAATACTTGAAGTCTTAACTTCTTAGATGTTAGGGGCTATTTGTTTATATTTAAGACAGTTTCCATTTGGAAACATGCAGCATATGTGTACTTGAAATTGTGCAAAGGTGGTGATGGAATCTTTTTTTTTTTCCTTTTTACAGTTGTGTCTAAACCAAAGGACTGTATTTTTCCGTATACTTTCAAAGAAGACATTAAGGAAAAGGTAAAGAATTCATCATTTATTCCTTTTAAATGTGAAGCATCTATTTGTTTAGGAAAAGAAAAGGAGGATGGTGTGGATTAGTAGAATAGGCTGTTTTACATGTTAATTTATTAGATCTGTCTTGTTGGATTGGACTATGGCATTAATCCATTCAAAATGTTTTAGAAATGTGAAAGTAGAAACAACATTTAACAGTGTTTAAATGTTTTGCCACCTGAAAATAATATGATTTTATACCCTATTAGTAGGTGGATAGGCTCAGATCCTCCTTCAGAGAGCTTAAGTGGAAGCCTTTCCAAAATGCATGATCATGTGATTACTGTTTTGATGAATTATTGGGTAGAGCCTCTTCCCCCATCCTCCAGCTTGAAGAATGCCAAGTGAAGTTGGGAATTCTGTGGATAGTAAAGGGGACACATATTGGAAAGATCAATATGGGCTGGCCAGAATTGATTAAGTAATCTCTCAACTGCCAGTATACTCCATGAATGATTTTTCATGGGTCCTTAATAAAACAGGTGGAAAAAAAAGAGTGTAACGTAGTGTGTTTATCACAAAGGTAAATGTATTCCATGTAAAGAATTTGTTTTCAAGAGTGTGTATCTTTTGTGAAATGTTTGTGTTTATAAATTTGTGGGTTTTTATTTTTTAATATCCTCACTTGGCACAATTTTAGCAACCTTGTCAGGTTCCACTTATTTAAGTTGGCTGGAGAAGTCCAGCAGTCTGGGGGGTACTGATGGATTGCACTATTATCTATGAAGTGCTCTGAATTACCTATCTGAGTAAAATAATCTAGGGAATTCATTTAGAGTCAAACTGGTATTTGTAGCCAAGTTAGTTGTAGAAAACACATAGCTATCAACTTCCATTTTAAGAGCATCTTAATATGAGTGGATCTTTTGAATACCTGATTTATATTCAGTAATCCAAGTGGAAACCTTTTGTGTGAAGATAAGTTTTATTTATACTTAAGACACCTATAATTCTTAAATGCGTGTTTGTTTTCAGTCTAGTTTCTTTTTTTTACTTTAAATTTACAGTCTAGTTTCTTATTTATAGGTTCTTACACCACTTTTGGAGATTAGTTTATACAATCCTTAGGATTTCTTTATGTGGTAAATACATAAACAGCAGAGTCTACCAGGGATTACACAGGAAAGTAAGTAGGTATTTGGATTCATATGCTTGTTCGTATGTGTCCAGATGCACAGGTGTGTCCCTGTGGAGGGACATGTCTGTACTTCATAGTGCTCAGCATTTAAAGTTTTGCTTTATTTACACATTTATTACTATGAACTCCTTAGGGACTTTGGACAATTATTACTGTGAAACCTAGAATTAGCAATTTCATTTAGTTTTGAAATGGATAGATTTTTAAATTTTATTTGTTTATTTTGAGAGAGAGAGCATGCATGTGCAAATGACTGAGAGGGAGAGGCATAGGGAGAGGGAGAAGCCAGGGAGCCCACTGACCAATGAGGGACTCGATCCCTGGACCCAAAGGCAGACATTTAACTGACTGGGCCACCCAGGTGCTCCTGGATGAATTCTTTTAATTCTAAGAAATCTAACCCTGCTTGAACAAGGAGCTGAGTATAGTACTTAAAAGTAAAAAGTAAGTGACTGATATGTGTTTATCTAACAGAATGTGAAGGTTGAGATTGCTGCAACAGAAAGAACATTGCTAGGTTTTTTCCTCGCCAAAGTTCACAAAATTGATCCTGATATCATTGTGGTGAGTAGATGTCGCATCATGCTATGGGGGAGCTCCTCATTCCTTATTAGTTCTTTTCAGTAGTTGTTGAGCAGCAGAGAATCTAGGTAAAATTGGTGTATAACATAATGTAGGTTTCAGGTGTATAGTATTATAATATGACATCTGTATACACTACAAGGTGATGACCACCAAGAGTCTCTTTACCGTCGATCACCATACCCTTCACTTTTTTGTCCACCCCTCAAGCCCCTTTCCTTCTGGTAATTAGCAGTCTGTTCTCTATCACTGAGTTTGTTTTTGTGTAATTTTGTTTGTTCATTTGTTTTTTTAGATTCCGCATTTGAGTAAAATCGTATGGTATTTGTATTTCTCCATCTGACTTACTTCACTGAGCATAATACCCTCAAGGTCCATTCATGTTGCAAAAAGCATGGTTTCATTCTTCTTCCATTGTGTATGTGGTACCACGTCCTCTTTATCCATTCATCCACTGATGGACAGTTTAGGATGTTTTGATATCTTGGCTATTATAAATGAACATAGGGTTGCATATATCTTTTCGAGTTAGTGTTTTCACATTCTTTTCGAGTTAGTGTTTTCACATCCAAAGTGGAATAGCTGAATCATATTGTAGACTTATTCTTAATTTTTTGAGGAATCTCCAAACTGATTTCTATAGTGCCTACACCATTTTACATTCCCACCAATAGTAGGTGAGTTCCTTTTTCTCCACATCGTCTCTACTTTTTATTTCTTGTTCTTTTGATAATAGCCATTCTAATAGGTGTTAAGGTGGTTTTGATTTGCATTTCCTTTATACTTAGTGATGTCGAACATCTTTTTATGTGCCCATTGGCCATCTGTATATCTTCTTTGGGAAATGTCTATTCAGGTCTTCTGCCCATTTTTTTAACTGGGTTGGTTTTTTATTGTTCAGTTTATAGTTCTTTATTTTTGAATCTTCAGAGAAGAAATGACCCTATGGATTGGTGGGAATTGCTATAGTTTCTGCTAACAGAAAGGGAGGGGAAAGAGCCAGCCCACTATAAAGTAGATATTTTCTTCTAAGAGAAAATCAACTCATGTTATTGTTGAAGTTCAGGATATTCCAATTATTTCTACTTTAGAGAACACCCTATAAGTAAGTAAACCTGTATTAATGATTGGTTTCTCTAAAATTTTGGATTAGTTGTCCAGCCATATGGTGGTCATAGGAGTTAATTCCCTTGATTTGGTGTCAGTCTCCAAAGTGTAAATATTTTAATTTATGAGCTTAGTGGTTCTCTCTCTTGCTTTTTTTTTTTTTAAGTAATCTCTACAATCCAACATGGGGCTCGAACTTAAAATCCAAGATAAAGAGTCACATATTCTATTGACTGAGCCAGCCAGTTGCCCTAAGCTCAGTGGATCTCTATGACGTATTCTTTGAGAGGTCAGGGCTAGGAATTTTTTTTTCCTCTTCATAATTAAGTATATTCTGACTATATAGGAAGAATAATAATTCATTGAATTATATTTGCCCCTGTTTTTAAGAGTCATAAAGCAACATATTGCTTTGTTCCCCTCTGGCTTTAGTTTGTACACTCTTTGGTATTTCTTCCTTTCCTTTTTTTTCAATTAGTGGATCAAATTATGTTGTGCTTTTGATTGTTTTGGAGTAAAGTAGGATATAAATGCATGTATTTTAAGTGTGATTTGGTAATTTGGTTATATGGAAGCCTTGCAAAAATGTGTGGTATGTCTTTCTCCACATTCACTTTTGTTCTTGGACAACTTTCTTGACCACGATGTGGCCAGAGTACCTAGAGCCTGTAGGTTGTTATCAAGTGTCTCTGCACCCACTTCTCTTCCAGTATTCTAGGTATTACATATTTTGTTATACATCTTGAAAGCACCAGGAAGATTCTGTCCACAGTGCCCTGCTTTGGTGCTGACTCCAAACTAGGTCCTGACCCAGTTTCCCTTAGTAGTATCTGTCAGGATACTACTAAGGATATGTCTTGGTGCCTCAGATAGCTGGCCTGCCTTAGGGTCTTAGAGCCAAGTCTGTGTGTGAGAAATCCAAACTGATCTGATGTAAGAGAGAATCCTGACACTGGTGTGAATCCGTAATCCCAGCAATAATAATTTGGAAATGAGACTTCCTCATGTCCTTGTGTTTTCTTAATTCAGTAGACGAAACTGCCATAAATATATAGTGGTACACATTTTTAATTAAAATTAACAAGTGAGTATATTGATCTGATTTATTTTAAGCTTCATCTAGTTTTTTAAATAAACAGACATTATTCACATGATGGAAATTATTTTTTTTAAAGATTTTTATTTATTTGACAGAGAGAAACACAGCCAGAGAGGGAACACCAGCATGGGGAGAGAGAGAGGGAGAAGCAGGCTTTCCGCCGAGCAGGGAGCCCGATGTGGGGATCGATCCCCGGTCTCCGGGATCATGACCTGTGCCGAAGGCAGTCGCTTAACCAACTGAGCCACCCAGGCGCCCCCATGATGGAAATTATTATAGACATGGAAAATTTGGTTGCATTTTTGTTTATTTTATTTTTATTTTATTTTTTTAAAGATTTTATTTATTTTGACAGAGAGAAATACAGCCAGAGAGGGAACACAAGCAGGGGGAGTGAGAAAGGGAGAAGCAGGCTTCCTGCCGAGCAGGAAGCCCGATGTGGGACTCGATTCCGGGTCTCCGGGATCATGACCTGAGCCAAAGGCAGTTGCTTAACCAACTGAGCCACCCAGGCGCCCCTGTTTATTTTGTTTTTAAATAGGCTCCATGCCCAGCGTGGAGCCCAGTGTGGTGCTTGAACTCATGAACCTGAGATCAAGACCTGAGCCAAAATCAAGAGTTGGGTGCTTAAGCCACTAAGCCACCCAGGTGCCCATAGTTGCATTTTTAAGATAATTTCTACTTGGTATAGTTTTGTTTCCTAATTTGAACTATCACCTGGTATTGTGTAGTTTGTTATACATTGATTAAGAGTCTAAATCAGTAGTGTTTGAACTCAGTTCTTTAAGAAGAAAGTAGATGCAGTTCCTGAATTTTCTAAGAAGTCTGTATAAACTATTACACAACACAGGCAGCTCAGTTTTCAAGGAATTGGAATTATTTGAACACAGCTTTTACTGATCATGAAAAAGTATGAAACATAAAAATTTGCCTCTGAGACTGTGAGGCATGAGCAGCAAATTAAAAGAAATCATATGAACTTTGCATCAATTTGGATGAAATAAAGTTTATTCTAGCAATCTGCTTAGCAGCTTTGTTAATGTCAAGGCTAATGAATGCTGCTGATGAATACATTCCTGAAGAAGAAAGGACCCCAATCGGAGGTAAGCTCATGATACCTTCAATTAGAGACCAGAAAAAGAAAGGGTATAGAAATTCTGTGCGTATGAAGATAAATCCTCTAATTTGCATTTGTTATAATATTATTGGCTGCCTTCTTCTTCTGACTAGGGTCATAATATTTATGGATTTGAACTGGAAGTGCTCCTGCAGAGAATTAATGTGTGCAAAGTTCCTCACTGGTCCAAGATAGGTCGACTGAAGCGATCCAACATGCCAAAGCTTGGGGTAATAATAGTTTTCAAAATCTTACTTCTTGACTTCTTTTTATGGAGTAACTACCTGGGAATACACTGTGCTTCTTTAACTAATATTTGGTTGTCTTGTAAGAGGACATTTTAACTTTGGCACTAAGCATCTTTTCCTTGAATGCAGCATTTTATTGGTTGAAACCACTGGTAGTTTTTAAAAGCAGCTGTTAGAATCTAGAGATGGCACATACATGTTACCTCCACTTGGGTGTTACTGATGCTGTAGCCCTTAAAGCAGAGTTGCGGGGTTCAGAGATCAGTGTTAGCCTTCAGGACTGAGAGGGGAAGGAAGAGTGGGAGGGAGCTGATGTTGATTGTGTAAGAAGGCCATGGGCTACGTGCCTGTGTTTTAGTTGCCTGTCACCGCAATACAAGTTTCCCTGTCCTTCTCACAGAGGTGACAGAACTTGTTCAAGGTTGTAGGTCTAATATGGGGAAGAACCTGGTTTTGAACCTGGCCTGTCTTAACCCTTTTAAAGCCTATGTATGTTTCATTCTTCCTGCTTGTTTCACTTAGAGAGGTTTTGGTGGTTTTTGTATGAAACCACCTTCATTTCCTAAGCCTGAGAGTGCTCATTGCTTGAAATCTTATTTTACTTAACACTTGTAAGTAAAATGGGCATGTTGCCTCATCAGAAAACTTAGGAATCTGTACCTTTTATAATAGTCTCCAGTAGATTCTGCTGTTGCAGATTGGAGTTAGAGCTTGTGCTCTTGCATCTTTTCCTGTTTTTATCTTTAAGGTGATAGAATTGTTAGTAACCTTCATCCCAGTGCTTGATTAACTAACTCCTCACCCTTTCACAGTTTCCTTTATGTGGTATCTTCTGAGTGAGGTCTATCATGACTACCCTATTTAAGGTGCAGCCCCACCTAAATTCCCATTTTCCTCACCTCTTCTAGTTTTTCCCTTTTCCATATGTTAATTACCTCCTGAAACACTATAGTTTCTTGCTTTTGATGTCTTTTTTTGGTATATTTCAGATGAGATCAGGAGTCTCTTCTGTTTTTTGCTCACTGCTATCTCCCTATTGCCTAAAACAGTGTCAGCTACGTAGCGGACATTCAGAAATCTATTTTTAAAGATTTTACTTATTTACTTGACAGAAAGAGAGAGAGAATAAGCAAGAAGAGCAGCAGAGGAAGAGGGAGAAGTAGGCTCTTTGTTCAGCAGCTCCTGATCAGCTCAGAAAGCCTGATGTGGGCCTCGATCCCAGGACCCCGGGATCGTGACCTGACCTGAAGGCAAACGTTTAATCAACTGAGCCACCCAGGAGCCCCATACATTCAGAAATATTTGAGTGATGGCTAACCGAGTAGGTGAATGGGAGATTGACGATTTCTTCATTGTGATTTTGGGCCAGCATTAAAGCAAGGTAGAACAGAATGTTCCCAGTGTCTCCTTGTCCATGGGATTTGCTTTTTGTCCTCCTCTTATAGGGCAGGAGTGGATTTGGTGAAAGAAATGCTACCTGTGGCCGAATGATCTGTGATGTGGAAATTTCAGCGAAGGAATTGATTCGTTGTAAAAGCTACCATTTGTCAGAACTTGTTCAACAGATCCTGAGAACTGAAAGGTTTGAAATTCCAATGGAAAATGTACAAAATATGTACAGGTATGGTCCTGGATGCTTTGGAGTTTGTCTGTCTTGAAATGAGCACAGCAAGAGAACAACATTACCCTTGGGCTGGAGGGACCAGGAGTGTGTGGTGTTCTGGAGGGGGAACTGCCTTTGTGTCAGCTCCAACATCTCTGTTACTTTAATAACTTAAATTATTTTGCCTCTTGAAGTGTTTTAATTTTATCATTGTATCTCTATCTCATCTTAACTTCATGTAGATGTTTCCTAAGAGCAGTTTGGAAATTGATGTGATAAGTTTCTACCTTTGATTCTTTAATTCAGGTGATAGTGTAAATCTTTTGGAAATAGAAAAACTGAGAAATCACTAAGTTATGTAGAGATATTACTTGATTATCCCTTTTTCCATGTTTAATGGAGTAAAATTGACAGATGGAAATTTTATATATTTAAGGTATACAAACTGATGTTTGATAAATATATACATTATAAAATAATCACCATAAGGTGATTAACATATCCATCACCTCACATGGTTACTATTTTTTTGTGGTTACAATACTTTAGAATTACCCCCTTAGCAATTTTTAAGTATGTGATACAGTATTGTTAACTGTAGTCACATTGCTGTATATTAGACCTCCAGAACTTACTCATTTTGTACAACTGAACCTTTGTGCTTGATTACTTCCAAACAAAGTTTCTTCTACTACTCTTGCCACTTATTCTTTTCTGCACATTCCTCCCAAGTCCTTGGACTGCTTCTCTTTCTGACTACGCTCCTTCTAGGTGACCTTACCGAGTCTCAGAAATCTCAATACCTTGTGGGTGCTGACACCTCTTGCTTGGGTATCTTCAGCTTAGATCTCTCCCTTGAATTCCAGATTCCTCTACCCACCTGCCTATTTTACTTGATATCTGATATGAACCTCCAGCCTAACTTGTTCAGAAGCTCAACTTCTGACCTTTTCCCCCAGGCGTCTCTTGTAGTTTCTCCTTAAGAGTGACAACTTTTATTTTTCCAGTACTCCTAGAAATCTCCAAAGTCATATTTGGCCTCAAAACTTTGAGGCTCCCATGATTCCTGTTTCTGATAGATACCCCGTATTTGAGCCATCACAGAATTCTGTCTGCTTTATCTTCAAAATATGTCTAGATCTGACCACTTCTCCCCTCCACTGAAGCCATCCTGGTCCATGCTATCCTCCTCTTTGCCCTGGCTTAATGAGTCATGTGTCAACCCCTTTGTTGGTCTCTTTGCTTTTGCCCATGACTCCTTCCTGTCTGTTTTCAACCTAGGAACCAGGGTTATCTTGATAAGTCAGATATGGCATTCTGCTCAAAATATTCCAGTGACTCTTTCATTTAGAGTAGAAACCAGAGTCCTTACTCTGACTTACAGGGTCCTATACAGTGTCTCTCTCTGCCTTTAACTCTGTCCTGCACTTCCCATCATTCTCTCTGTTCCAGCAACTGGTTTCCTTTCTGGTCTTGAAAGTGCCACATTTGTGCTTAGCTCAGAGCCTTTGAATGTGCTGTTCTGTTTACCTGGATGCTCTTCCCTCAGATATCCATATATCTGGATTCAGAATTCAGAAGGATTGCCTCCTCACCTCTTTTGGTTCTTTATTCTAAGTGAAATCTTCCCTGGTTCTCTAACTAAAATTTCAATCTCTGCTCCTGATACTTAATATCTCCTTTGCTTCTTAATTTTTTCTCCTTAACACAGCATTATATAACCTACTATATATATGTATTTTAATTTATACACTCACTCCCCCATGAGGGCATAAGCCCCATGAGGACAGGTAATTTTGTCTTTTGGTTACAGCCAGACTCTAGAACTATGCCGAGCACATAGTCAGCATGTAACACATACTTATTAGATGGAATGAATACGAGAATTTAGGTAGTTTTCAAGTCATAGTTAACGCATAATTTTACTTTGTATTTATGGAATTTGTGTGTGTGTGTGTGCATGTTTTGGAGGAGGGCATTGAGATCAATGACGTGAATGAATTCATGGTTTCATACTAGACTTATTTTAAATTGTTTCCAAAGCCAAGGTGCCATTGCTCTGAAGTTACTCATACCAAAATTTTTTTGTAATATTTTATGAAGTTCTGATTATAGTCATTGTTTCTTTTAATTACTTGATTCTCTTTCATTCTTACTTTTTTGTACAGTGAATCTTCTCATCTGTTGTACCTGTTGGAGCACACCTGGAAAGATGCCAGGTTCATTTTGCAGATCATGTGTGAGCTAAATGTTCTTCCATTAGCATTGCAGATCACTAACATCGCTGGGAACATTATGGTAAATTTAACTTAGAAAGGGGGAAAAAGCATTTCCTGTTGGATTCAGTGTTTGCTTGGGGTAGTTGTTATATGATAATGAGTCTAAATGCATGCTTATAAAATGAGTAACTTGCATTCTGGAAGCTGGGCTTCTTTTGTGAAATGAACTGGCTGCGAGAAGGGGAGGAAAGCCAGGTGCAGTATGTTGAAATTTGGGGGGAACATAAGGATCATTTCTAACATCTGGATGTGTCTGATGTGTGGAATGGTCTATTTGGGAGTAAAGAAATAGTCCAAGTGGTGTCAGTATTTTAAGCTTTCTTTGTCTCTTTTTAAGTACAATGCTTAAAGAAAACGGTAGAATGAATTTTATACTTTCTTATTTTTAAAGCAGCTCTTATTAGGAAGAACAGTTGTGGAGGGGGTGCTATGATTAAATTTACCACCTTAAAGTTGCTTTTGTTTGTTATAGTTTTGAGCTCAAATTAAAACAAAAATTCTATTTAATAGTCTAGGACGCTGATGGGTGGACGATCCGAGCGTAATGAGTTCTTGTTACTTCATGCGTTTTATGAAAACAACTATATTGTGCCTGACAAGCAGATTTTCAGGAAGCCTCAGCAAAAACTGGTGGGTCCAAAATTGTGTGGTGTTTTGCCTTTTTAAAAAAAATCCTCCACCCCCCCCCTTTTATTACATAGACAGCTTTTTTTTTTTTTTTGCTGTGATAACTTCTGCTTCCGAAATAATTAGTCTCTTGTATACTGTAGAAACCATGTCAGTCATTCAGTTGTGTTTGTATGGTGATTTCCTTCTTCACTTTTTTCTGTGTAGGTAAAATTTATTTTTGAAATGTGAAATTCTTTGAGGGCAGCTTTAAGTCTCTCTGATAGGTGACCATACTAGGAAAGTGTTTTGCCATCTTAGCTATATCCAAAGTTAGATACCAGTTAAACCTTTAATTTCCTTAAATGTATGAGCCTTTATTTTTTGTTGCTTTGTTGCATTTTTATATGCTAGTAGGATCTGGTCACCATATTCAGTTTTCTAAAGTGGCCTTCATGACTTTGGAACTAAAACTTAGCTACCGTTTTGTCATCACTGATAGCAACTGACTCAAAGGGAGTAAGTTAACGTTAAGATGGTTCAAATTCTTGTATTTGTTTTATGTACATTATCAGAATTGGCATAGGGAATGTTAACTTACAAGAGTTTGACTTCTGAAGTGTCGAATATTCATCATTAATATCTACTCGGGAATAAATTTTTAGTATATGGACACACTTATTTTAAGGTGTCCACATTAGTGAAAATAATGATCATATCTTTATAAAATATTTAATATTTCTATATCATGATTGTTAGAGTAATGAATTTGTAAGAGGACTCCTACTGTCTTAGATTTTACATAATATGAAGCATTGTATTTTTAGTATCCATTGATTTAAAAAATAAAAGGTTCTGTGAATCCAGTAAAGTAGAATTTATGTATTTATTAACTCAGGGATATAGTGTTTTAGTGCCTCCCATGCTTGGCATACATTTGGGTTTGTGAACATAATACAGTAATGGTTGTTCCTCATAGGTAGGACCACTAGCTAAAACTAAAGAAGGTTAGAATTGTGTACTGCAGTTGGAAAAGGGGGAATCATAAAACTTCTTAATTAGATAATTAGTTGCTGGCTGGTGAGGTAACCTTTCCATTTGATATTAGGGAGATGAAGACGAAGACATAGATGGAGATGCCAATAAATACAAGAAAGGACGTAAGAAAGCAGCTTATGCTGGAGGCTTGGTATTGGACCCTAAAGCTGGTAAGGCTGTGGAGCAGGTGGTGTTCCCCCTGGTGTTAAGGAATTTTTTAATGCAGACCTAGGCTTGAGAAACTCCAAGACCTGAATTGTGTTTTGTAGGTTAGCAAATGGGTCTTGTTATGACCTTATTTTTGTCTTCTGTTCATGTGAAAATCTTGTTGGCCAGTCACCTGACATGAATTAATATGAATCTTATTTATTTTTTTGCTATGTTCCAAGAAAGCTTTGTTTATGGGTATTGAAATTCAAATTTTGTGTAATTTTCATATATCATGAGGTACTCTTTTAAAGTTTTTTCAACCACTTAAACATGTAAACACTATTCTGGGCTCACGCATGGTACAAAAAGGGTGTAGGCTGAATTCGGTCTGTGCGTAGTTTGCCAACACCTCATCCAGTATATAGCTCTTTGTCTTTCTCTACTCCCATCTACTGTAGAGGGTGGGCTCTGCCTCTGCCTCAGCTGCCAGGACCAGTTCATTTGGACACCAAAGTTAAGAAACTACAAACAGTAACCATCAAATTGAATTTTGAACAGCAGAGTACTCCTTTGTCATTAACGGCAAAGATGCTTTGTGGTACACAGAGCTGGAAAGGATCTTTTTTTTTTAACCCTCTTAACTATTTTTAAGGATATAGTTAAGTAGTGTTAAGTATATTTACATTGTTATACAGGAATAATGTGAATTTTATCAAGTAACTTGAACTCTGAGTAGGAGACTTTTTGACAAAAATGATTTATTAATTGTATTGAAACGGATCAATGGTCCTTTGGTGTTAGATAGATCTGGGCTTAAATTCTGCCTGTGTGATCTTGGGCTTCCTCTTGAACCTTTGTAAGCCTCACTTTTCTCTTCTGTAAAATGGAGATAGGAAAAATATATACTCTTGAAATTAATATAGCATGTATGTTAAATACACTAGAATTAAAGTATATATCACACAGGGACTTAAGGGACAAAGTGTTTAGTATAGTGCTTGACACAGAGTATGCTATCAGTATTTGTTGTTGTTTTTATTTTCTTAATAGTGGACATTTATTTTTATTCAGTTTCTTCTTAAGGTGAAGATAACTCTTTGTAAATGTCCTAGAGAAATACAGTAGCTTTCTGTTCATCCTTTGCAAGTAAAAAGGGTGGATCGTTCCACTGCTGACATTTATATATATATACACATCTCTTGTCTGATTTTAACACCGTTTGTGTACAGGTGAGTTGGCTTTCCATTTTATTCTTAGAAAGTATGATGGTAAAAAAAATATATATCCAACTACACACTGGTATAAATCACTAAACATTTTGGGGGTCAAGGTGGCAGGGTAGGTGGGAGGGAATACTTGCCTGAAGGAGAATTTTACAACTTTTTTTTGAAATGAATAAGACACCTATCTGAAGCAATCGATAGAAGGTGTTTGCCCATTGTAATAGTGTACTTGGGGACTGCTGTGGAAAGGATCGTTTGTTGTAGTTGGTTTCAAGGTGAAATAAATTCTCTTTCCTCTTCTTTTGTGACTTGAGTTTTTACTCTAATACAAGGCATTTTATGGAGTGATAGTTTATGGCTTTTTTCCTTTGGTATAAATCACTGCCTTGGATGGTATATTGTTTCTAATATACTTCATTGTACAGTCCTTCTAATGTTATGTTTTGACAAATCTGCTTTTTTTTTACTCCCCCCATTTTTTTACCCTTCTCTCACCTGCTTTTTTTAAAAAGACTTTTGGTAACATGACTCTTTTTGTTGCAGGTTTTTATGATAAGTTTATTTTACTCCTGGACTTCAACAGTTTGTATCCTTCCATCATTCAAGAATTCAACATTTGTTTTACAACAGTGCAAAGAGTTGCTTCAGAGACACAGAAAATTACAGAGGTTTGTATTCAATTGGGGCTCTTTAAATTGAAATTAAAAGCAGTGTTTAAAGAAGAAAGAGAACCAGAGGGGTTAGTGTTCTAGTTTTTCCTCTTAAGGATATAATTTTTCCTTTCTTAGTGGTCTAAAGGTCAAAAGTGATCAAAAAAGGAAGAGGGTTGAGTAGATGGAAATTGAAAGTGGTTCTGTATCTTTTTATTTAACAATTTTATTGAGATGTAATTCACATATATTTCATCCATTTAAAGTACACAGTTTAAGGACTTTTAGTGCAGTCACTGAATTTTCAACCTTCACCACAGTTAATTTGAGGGCATTTTCATTATTCTTCAGAGAAACCCTGCCTTTTAGCTGTACCCTCTCTCTGTCCCTCCATTCTTCCCAGACCTCGGTAACCACTAATTTTTCTGCCTCTGTAGATTTGTGTATTTTGGACGTCTCTTGTAACTGGAATCATGTGACCTTTTTCACTTAGCATGCTGGTTTTTTTCCAAATTTTTATTTAAGTTCTGGCTAACATATAGTATAATATTGATTTCAGGGGGGGTGCCTGGGTGACTCAGTCGTTAAGCGTCTGCCTTCAGCTCAGGTCATGATCCCAGAGTTCCAGGATTGAGCTCTGCATCAGACTCCTTGCTCGGTGGGAAGCCTGCTTCTCCCTCTCTCACCCCGCCTGCTTGTGTTCCCTCTCTAGCTGTGTTTCTGTCTGTCAAATAAATAAAATCTTAAAAAAAAATACTGGTTTCAGGAGTAGAATTTAGTATTTCATCACTTACATACAACATCCAGTGCTCAACACAAGTGTACTGCTTAATACCCATCACCCATCTAGCGCAGCCCCTGCCCACCTCCCTTCCAGCAACCCTAAGTTTGTTCTCTATAGTTAAGAGTCTGTTTTCTGGTTTGCCACTCTTTTCCCCCCATGTTCATCCATTTTGTTTCTTAAATTCCATGTATGAGTGAAATCATATGGTATTTGTCTTTCTCTGACTTATTTCCTGTAGCGTAATATACTCTAGCTCCATCCACGTTGTTGCAAATGGCAAGATTTTGTTCTTTTGATGACTGAATAATATTCCATTCCACGTCGTTGCAAATGGCAAGATTTTGTTCTTTTGATGGCTGAATAATGTTCCATTGTGTATATATACCACATCCTCTTTATTTATTCATCAGTCGATGGGCATTTGGGCTTTTTCCATAGTTTGGCTATTGTTGATAATGCTGCTATCAACATCAGGGTGCATGTGCCCCTTTGAGTATTTGTGTATCCTTTGGTAAGTACTTAGTAGTGCAATTGCTGGGTCATAGTGTAGTTCTATTTTAACTTTTTGAGGAACCCGCATACTGTTTTCCAGAGTAGCTATACCACTTGAACACAGCATACTGTTTTCAAGATTCATCTGTGTTGTAGCATATATTAGTCCTTCATTCCTGTTTGTTACTAAATAATTCACAGTACAATTCTTCTACTAAATTTATTCCTAAATATTTCATTCTTTTTGCTATTTTAAGTGTAATTGTTTTCTTTACTTTTGGATTATTCATTGCTAATGTATTGAAATATAACTGATTTTTGTATATTGATCTTGTATGCTGTCGCCTTGCTGAAGTCATTTATCACTTCTGGTATTTTTATGGATTCTGTACGATTTTCTACATATTGTATTATGTTATCTGCCAATAGAGGTAGTTTTAATTCTTCCTTTATAATCTGGATGCCTTATTATTTCTTTTTTGGGGGGGGTGTCATCTAACTGCTGTGGCTGGAACCTTTAGTACGATATTGAATACAGTTGGCAAGAGCAGACACCATTGTCTTGTTCCTGGTCTCAGGGAGAAAACATCCAGTCTTTATTTCACCATTTAGTATGATGTTAACTGAGGATTTTCCATAGATGGTATTTATCAGATTGAGGAAGTTCCCTTCTGTTCCTGGTTTGTTGCATGTTTTTTTTTTTTTAAATGAAAGGATGTTGGGTTTTGTCAACAACTTCTTTATATATCGAAGTGATGATGTACTTTTTATCCTTTATTCTTTTCATATGGTAAATTACATTGATTTTTGTTGAACCAACCTGCATTCCTGGGATAAGTTCCACTTGGTCTTGGTGTATAATCTTTTTTGTATGCTTCTGGATTCAGGTTGCTAATGTTTTGTTGAAGAGGTTTTTGCTTGTACTCATAAGGGCTTTTGGTGTATAGTTGTCTTTTCTTATTATGTCTTTGCCTGGTTTTGGTATTAGGATAATACTGGCCTCATAGAATGAGCTGGAAAGTGTTCCCTCCTCTTCTGTTTTGTTTTTTTTTTTAATCTGTGAAGGATTCATGTTAATTCTACTTTTTTAAAAAGATTTTATTAATCCATTTGATACAGAGAGAGAGAGTGTGTGTGAGAGAGGGAACACAAGCAGGGGGAGTAGGGGAGGGAGAAGCAGGCTTCCCACCAAGCAGAGAGTCCAATGTGGGGTGCTCAATGCCAGCACCTTGGGATCATGACCCAAGCCAAAGGCAGTCGCTTAATGACTGAGCCACCCAGGCACCCCATGTTAATTCTGCTTTAAATATTTGGTAGAATTCACTATTAAAATTACCTGGCCATAAGGCTTGTCTATTTTTGATTTCCAATTCAGTCTTTGTTATATGATAGGCCTATTCAGACTTTTTATTTTTCCTTGAGTCCATTTTGGTAGTTTGTGTCTTTCTAGGAATTTTTCTGTTTCATGTAAGGTTATCTAATTTGTTGGCATAAAATTGTTTATAGTATTCCCTTATATCTGTTTCTTAAGGTCATTAGTAATAGCCCTCATTTATTCCTGATTATAGTGATTTGAGTCATTTTTTTGTCAGGACAGCTAAAAGTTTGTCAGTTTTGCTAATCTTTACAAAGAAGGAACTTTGGTTTTAGTGATTGTTTTCTTTTTCCTATATTTCCATTCTAATCTTTATTGCTTCCTTCTTTCTGCTTTCTTTGGTTTAGTTGACCCTTATTTTTCTACTTTCTTAAGGTGGAAAGTTAGGTTATTGATTTGAGACCTATTCTGTTAATATAGATATTTACAGTTATAAATTTCCCTGCAGTATTGTGTTAGTTTCATCCCGTTAGTTTTGGTATGTCACTTGTACCTTTATTATCAGGCCCCTCTCCCGTTAATCAACTGTGATCTGACTTCTGTCACCATTGCTTAGTTTTGCTTATTCTAGAACATCATGTAAGTGGAGCAATACAGTATGTACTCTTTTGTATCTGGCTTTTTTGTTCAACATAATATTTTTTTTAAGATTTTATTTATTTATTCAACACAGAGAGAGAGATCACAAGTAGGCAGAGAGGCAGGCAGAGAGAGAGGAGGAAGGAAACTCCCTGCTGAGCAGGGAGCCCTATGTGGGGCTTGATCCTAGGACCCTGAGACCATGACCTGAGCCGAAGGCAGAGGCTTAACCCTCTGAGCCACCCAGGTGCCCCTCAACATAATATTTTTGAGATTCATCCATGTTGTTGCATTATCAGTAGTTCTTTGTGTTGCTGAGAAGTATTCCACCCTTTATCTGGTTTCCTGAGATGAGCATCTGGATTTTTAGTGTTTAGTTATTAATTTTGAAAGATTTTTAAATTTATTTTAGAGAGAGCGGGAACAAGTGAGCAGGAGGAGAGGTAGAGGAAGAGAATCTTCAAGCACACTCCCTGCTGACCTCAAAGGCCAATATGGGGCTTGATCCCCCCATGATCTATGAGAGATCATGACCTGAGCTCAAATTAAGTGTCAGACCTTTAACTGAGCCATCCCGGTGTCCTGTTGAGTTTAGCATTTATTAATAAACTGGGGCACCTGGGTGGCTCCAGTGGGTTAAAGCCTCTGCCTTTGGCTCAGGTCATGGTCCCAGGGTCCTGGGATTGAGGCCCGCATCGGGCTCTCTGCTCAGCAGGGAGCCTGCTTCCTCCTCTCTCTCCACCTGCCTCTCTGCCTATTTGTGATCTCTGTCAAATAAATAAATAAAATCTTTAAAAAAAATAAAGCTGTGAACATTCTTGTTCATATGTTTTTGTGGATATGTGCTTTCTTTTTTTGGGGATAAATACTTAGGGAGTGAGTTTGCTCATTTGTATCAGGAGTGTATATTTAACTTGAAAAGAAACTGCCAAATTATTTTCCTAAGTAGTTATATCATGTTACTCCTGCTAGCCATGAATGTAAGTTGTTCCACATGATCTTGCTGTTTTTATTCTTTTAAATTTTACATTTTAAATTCTTCTAAATTTTGGCCATGCAAGCCTTTGTTACTGATTGTACTCAGTAAACAGCCTTTTTTTTTTTTTTAAAGATTTTATTTATTTTGACAGAGAGAAACACAGCCAGGGAGGGAACACAAGCAGGGGGAGTGAGAGAGGGAGAAGCAGGCCTCCCGCCGAGCAGGGAGCCCGATGTGGGGCTCGATCCCAGGTCTCCGGGATCATGACCTGAGCCGAAGGCAGTCGCTTAACCAACTGAGCCACCCAGGCGCCGCCAGTAAACAGCCTTTTTAAAAGAATTATTTGGAATTATTTCCCATTGATTTAATCTAACCAGTGATTAGTCAATAGTTTTATATAGGACTTATTAACTTAATGTGTGATTCTTCATATATAAAGCTCATATAATTGACTGCTGGTAGGGAGTTTGACTAGATGTGGTTCTCCAACAGTAAAAGGTATAAAATAATATTACCTCTCTGTATTGTTTTTCTCCGGTTCTTTGTACATGTGGCAGAAGATGTTTGTTTGTCCTCTTGCTCCTGATTATGTGTCTTTTAGTTCTAACTACATACTTTGGGGGAGCTGTTTTCCAGCCCCAGTTCTGTCTTCCTAGAAGAGAGAATCTTAAAGGCTTGCTTAGGTTGGCGATACACCTTGGTCCCATCGCCTGTGACCACAGGAGTGGGTTTACAGAGTACAAATACAGGTGCCAAGGGTGGTGGGCCTTTCTGTGGTACTAGAGGATAATTTTCCAGAGAAGGTATTGGGTAGACAGCCCCAAAAAGTAGTGACTACATTGGATAAATAATATTCATTGGGCTCTGTCTTGCTACTCTGTCAGCCTTGTGATAATTGTCATGATCCAGCCTCCTTTCATCCTCCTCTACTGTTTTGTTTATTTGAGCTTTCCAGTTTGGATTCTGGATATATAATAGAATCATTTAAGAGCTGGAAGGGACCTTAAAGGTCATCTAAGAAATGCTATACATGTAGCCAGTTTATAGATTCTGTATCATTTTTCTGGGTAGTACCTCATTTGGTCTTCAAAACAGCTAGTGCCACACAGCTAGTGGTGGGAGAGCTGGACATGGATGGTAAACTTCCTGACTCCAGAGCCTTTCAGTTAATTTTTATTTGACCTCTGTAGTTATATAAATAAATTGGAATGTGTACCAAGATTTCTTTTTTAAATAATTATTTTATTTTTTCAGTGTTCCAAGATTCATTGTTTATGCCCCATACCCAGTGCTCCATGCAATTCGTGCCCTTAATACCCACCACCAGGCTCACCCATCCCCCCACCCTCTCCCCTCCAAGACCCCCAGTTTGTTTCTCAGAGTCCAAAGTCTCTCATGCTTCATCTCCCTCTCTGATTTACCCCAGTTCACATTTCCTTTCCTTCTCCCACTGTCCTCCATGTCACTCCTTATGCTCCACAAGTAAGTGAAACCATATGATGCTTGACTTTCTCTGCTTGGCTTATTTCACTCAGCATAACCTCCAGTCCCATCCATGTTGCTACAAAAGTTGGTATTCATCCTTTCTGATGGAGGCATAATATTCCATTGTATATTTGGACCACATCTTCTTTATCCATTCATCTGTTGAAGGGCACCTTGGCCCTCTCCACAGTTTGCTGATTATGGCCATTGCTGCTATGAACATTGGGGTACATATGGCCCTTCTTTTCACTACATCTGTATCTTTGGGGTAAATACCCAGTAGTACAATTGCAGGGTCATAGGGTATCTCTATTTTAAATTTTTTAAGGACTCTCCACACTGTTTTCCAAAGTGACTGCGCCAACTTGCATTCTCAACAACAGTGTAAGAGGGCTCCCCTTTCTCCACAGCCTTTGTTGTTTCCTGTCCTGTTAATTTTGTTCTTTCTGACTGGTGTAAGGTGGTATCTCAGTGTGGTTTCGATTTGAATTTTCCTTATAACTAATGATGATGAACATTTTTTCATGTGTCTGTTAGCCATTTTTATGTTTTCTTTGGAGAAGTGTCTGTTCATGTCTTCTCCCCATTTTTTGATGTGATCATCTTTTTTTTGGTTGTTGAGTTTGAGGAGTTCTTTATAGATCTTGGATATCAGCCCTTTGTAGTGTCATTTGCGAATATCTTCTCTATTCTGTGGGTCGCCTCTCTGTTTTGTTGACTGTTTCCTTTGCTGTGCAGAAGTTTCTTATTTTGATGAAGTCCCAAAAGTTCATTTTTGCTTTTGTTTCATCTGCCTTTGGAGACATGTCTTGAAAGAAGTTGCTGTGGCTGATGTCAAAGAGGTTCTATGTTCTCCTCTAGGATTTTGATAGATTCCTGCCTCATGTTGAGGTCCAAGATCTCTTTAATAGGTTTGTTATCATTATCTGCTGTATTGGAAGACAGTAGGTCCCTGTTACTATTGTAAGATTTTCATTTGAAAATACTGATCTTTAGAATACAGATATTTTGTAAAGGCTGGGTTATCAAAAGGCATTGCATTGATATACTTGAAGACAAGAGGTTTATTTTTAATTCTGAACCTTTCAAGGGGCAAACATGTCTGGCTTTTCATTGTGGCCTGTTAACAGAATTGATGGAGCTTCAGGAAAATGATCTAATGCTTCCCTTGCTTTTTCCTTCTGTAAATTTTAATATAAGAAGACTGCTGGTTACTTTTCGAAAATGCTACTTACCAACTGAAAAGCAATTTACAGATAAAAGGTACTACATAGATGCGCAGGAATTCATATATATTAATTTTTAGAAATTGCATAGATTTTTTAAATATGTGCTCCAAATTCCTAAAAGAAATTTGCTGATATAGTATTTAGGGTTTTAGTTTTTATTGTAGAACATTCACAATAATTGCTGCAATTCTCCATAGTTATAAAAGTTTTATGGCGTTTTGTTTGAGAGTACCTTTGACTTTAAACTGTAGTTGTGTTGCATTCTTTTCAAATCCTAGAGATGTCATTGTTTTTATTTTAAAAACAATTTCTCTAAACATGTTCCTCCCCAGTCTTGAAGAGAGGAGCATATATAAAAATTGGTCCCTTTAAATGATATCTACATTAATCAGTAATGAGAAGGGTGGAGATACTGCGAATGAGGCTGATAGAAATGGGAGAAGAGGACATTATTGACTTGTTCTCAGCTTTTTCTTCTCCCACCCATGTGTTGTTGACAAGCAGCTTTTCAAGATTTAATCATCATGTAAAGCTCCCACAAAATATTATTTTAGAAATTTGTTTTATGAAAGTGTGATTTTTCTGAAATTTCTGTTGTGTGTTCATCAGGATGGAGAACAAGAACAGATCCCTGAGCTGCCAGACCCAAACTTAGCAATGGGCATTTTGCCCAGAGAGATCCGGAAGCTGGTAGAGAGGAGAAAACAAGTCAAACAACTAATGAAACAGCAAGATTTAAATCCAGACCTTGTTCTTCAGGTACATCTTTTCACTAAGAGACATCTGAGTGACAGTCTCAGCTTTCAGACTTTGATTATCTGGGAATGATTTAAACATGATGCTTTGGGCAATTACATGAGCTTATTTTAAGTTTGTGGGCAGGAAACCATTCAAAAACACTAGAATGCCTCAGAGTGGAAGACACCTTTGTCTGCAAAGCTGTATCTGAACAAAATCCTTCTGGCTTCTGGGAGCTGTTGGAGTCTGTGTTTTCTTGCTTCTAGAAGATCAGGGAATCATAGATCTGGGAGGATGGGTTGAATGTGTTGACAGTTATTATTTTTTCAGGGATATTGAAGGTTTCTCCTTTTCTTTGGTGATATAAAAAGACATCTAATGTAATGATTAAGCATCTACAAATTTGTCTTTTGTCCTTGTGTGACCTGCAGTATGACATTCGACAGAAGGCTTTGAAGCTCACAGCAAACAGTATGTATGGCTGCCTGGGATTTTCCTACAGCAGATTTTACGCCAAACCACTGGCTGCTTTGGTGACATACAAAGGAAGGGAGGTAAATGGTATAACATCTCTAAAAATGAATTTATTTTTTAACTATAACATGTTATAATGTGGTAGAGCCAAGTTTGTTGCCCAGTTATATAGTTTCAAATGCCCCTTTCTTAGGACAAATTTGAGACAGTTTTACTTTAAAGTAAGGATTTGTTCATTCATCCATTGAGAGAATATTGAGTGTCTACTCTGTACCAGGCATTGTTTTTGTTTTGTTTTGTTTTGTTTAAGATTTTTATTTATTTGACAGAGAGAAACACAGCCAGAGAGGGAACACAAGCAGGGGAAGTGAGAGGGTGAAGCAGGCATCCCGCTAAGCAGGGAGCTCGATGTGGGGCTCGATCCTGGGTCTCCGGGATCATGACCTGAGCTGAAGGCAGTCGCTTAACCAACTGAGCCACCCAGGCGCCCCTGTACCAGGCATTGTTATGGGGGTGGAATGTTGTGTAAGACTTAAGATGCCCCTGCATCATGAGGGTCACATTCTATGTAGAGCACGGGGTGTAGAGTGGCATGCCATGGGGACTTGGGATGGGGAGAGAGTAGTTTGGGGAAATAGACTGTAAATATGTGAATAAACAAATGCAAAAAATAAGAGAATATGATAGAAGTAAATGCTATTCAGATAATTAAAACAGGGTAGTGGGCTAGTTTAATGTTAAGGTGGCTAGTTTAGATTGGTCAGGGAAGGGTTCTTTAGGAGGTGACATAAATGAGAGCAAAGTGACGTAAGGGAGCTAGTTTGGTTGCTGATTTTATCAGGTTGGAGTGTGAGGGAAAGGAAGAAATCAAGGAGAATGCCTCCATTTTAGTCCCACAGCTAGTTAGCTTATGGAGTCATTTACTAAAATGGAGAAATCTGGGAGGGCCGGCCTAGGAGTTCTTTTCTGGCTTTGAGACTTGTAATAGATCTCTAAGCATGTTAAGTAGGGAGTTGGATGTAGAGGTCCACAATTCCAGGAATAGTTGAGGAGTGAAGTTACGGATTGAGAGCTATTGGCTTTAGAGAGATGAGTCAGATACCAAACAGTTTTGAGATCACTGTCACTTTGTAAACACTATAAGCTTTACCTGCTTTAGCTCCACATGTGTGGGTTTTTCTTAATTTGTAAAAGAGTAGTTATGTTAAATACCAGATTCCATTTCATTCCAGTAAACTATTGATCCCCATCAGTGGATTTGAGACTGCTTAAGGAAGTAATTCATGGTTATGGGCAGAATGCTCATTTTGAAGGTCTGATATCAGAATACTCTCATGTAGGAGTTAGCAAAACCATGGCCGGTGGGCCTAACCCAGTCAGCCATCTGTTTTTTGAAATAAAGTTTTATTAGAACACAGCCTGTGGCTGCTTTTGCATTACAGTAGCAAAATTGAGAGTAGTTAGGGTTGAGACTTACATGGCCTGCAAAGCCTAAAATATTAGCCATCTGGCCCTTTTGAGAAAACATGTTTCCTGACCCCTCCTTTAGAGTCTAGACCAGCACTGTCTTTTGGACCTTGAGATGGTGAAAATGTACTCTATGTAATACCCAAGTGCCTAGTGAACATTTGCTATCTGGCTAGTGTTGATTTGTGGAGGAACTGGATTTTGAGTTTAATTTAATTATAATATTTAATTATAATTAAATTAAATTAAGATTTAATTATCCACATGTGGCTGGTGGCTCCTGTATTGGTCAGTAGCAGTCTGGCTGGCATGAAACAAACAGGAAGTTCAGAGCCACTCTTCTGTTGACAACCCTATCTCACAGACTTGGCTTAGGGCACAGTGAAGAAGGGCAAAACATGTATTAAACAGCAGCAATGTGTGAGAAGCTTCCAGATGAATTACTTCATTAAGAATTCATTGATATGGTTCATAACATTCCCCTTTTGAGATATGGAAGCTAAGAGTCAAAGAGGTGAAGTATAACAAGTGACTCTTTTGAATTGGAATCCATTTTTTCCTGACTGTAAGGCTTCTACCACAGTAGGTTTATCTGCCCCATCTGACCAAGTCTTTCATGACTATGCTTCTGCTTTATATTCTACCCCTTAGTCCTCGAAGGACATCTTTTTTGATACTCCTCTCAAGACACAGGCCCTTTTTACATAGGAAGATACAGGTATTTTAGGGGCTAGTTGAAGTGAGGGAAGGATGTTTTCAGTTTCTTAGGCTAAGTTTACTTTAAAATTATTTAAATTTTATTTCTGTGTATGTATCCAGTGGCTTCTGATAGAATACCATCTTATTTTTGTATTAGGAAATGCACTCGCTATGCCCCAACTGGGTGATAATACATGGGTTGACTATTGAGATTGGATCAAGGTTACTCTTAAGTTTCTCACGAGAGGCAATAGTTGACAATTTACTCCCTTGGAGAGTGCCTCTTGCTGTTGGGAAATCCCTGTTGTTACATTTTCTGCATTGGCTCAGAAATCCACAAGCTTAAAAGGGCACTGTTGATAATGATAAGCCCCAAATTTGTCCAGCGATCTCCCCTGCTCTCCTAATCCATTGTATTTTAAAGGCAATATTTTTGTTTAGCTTGATCTTTTAATAGGGTCTTTAAACTCAATTTTAATTTTTCTTGTATAAAGTATAGCAGTAACAAATCTTAATAAACTATAAAAAAAGCCCTCTGCTCTCTCTACTAAAAAGCAAAGAGTTTCAAGCAAATCTAGAAACAATCTTATGTGATTTAAAGTTTTGCTTTTTCCTTTCCCCTTTGCTCCTTCTCACAAATAAAAAAAATTTCACAACTGCTGAAAGTCGGCCTTGAAAGTAATGTGAGGTTAATGAGAAATAATTATACAGTTACTCCCTGGAAATCTTTTCCAGAAGAAGATTCAAAGCCACCTACAGAAATTATTTCCTAAAATAAAACTGATTGTTAAAGTATTGGTGATAATTATTATCACTGGTGGATAGAAATATTCTCTGTGGTAGTCGGTCTTTGGGTTTACTAGCATTTTCTATACATGCTATTAGTCCTTTGTGATTTAGAACATTTCTTAATTATTAAAGAGGTAGGAGAGGTGAAGTGTAAAATGAGAGTCAGTTGCTTGAGATTTGGAATACCTTTGTAACTTATCACACTTGTCTTTTTTGTAAGAAGATGGAATAGACAAAATAATATAGTAACTTGAAGATCTTAGAAGTTGTTAGCAAGTCCTTGTAGGATAAATTAGATTAAGGTTCAAGTGGAAATGAATGAGAAGGAGATGTGGTAGCATGTCATCTGAAAAGATTATAAAATTTTACATTTGAATATGCATTAATACGCAGTCTGGAAAGGCTGTAAGCCCACCTCCTTTCTTGTTTTTAAGTCTGTTTTGTGTGTGCTCAGTTTTGCTGGAATCATGCAGGTTTGGCTCTGGTGACCTAATAATTTCTGTAATCAAATGTATTATGGCTGCTAGAGTACTCAGGGTAATTACTAATTGTACTTTCATAAACAGGTTTATAATAAAAATGCTAATAGTTTTGTCAAATGGACATCAATATTGTCTTTCCCAGGTGTGATCTTTCCACACTTTAAGCTGTTCTATGATTTTTAATTGCTCGGTTGTAGAGGAATTAGTTAATGGTTAAAGAATTGTATGAGAGACCTCATAGAGTGCAAATTATTTAAAAATAATGAAGTCAGTGTTTCCAGAGAAGTAATATGGAAACTTAATTTATAGACACTCAAAAGTCAGTCAATATAAATATTACCTGTATTGTGTTTGTTCTCAGTGTATGTATAGAGAGACAAAGATACTGGGCAAGTTGATAGCGCTTAAGTGGGCTTAGATTGTAAACCACCTGACAACAGACTCAGTTGTCAAGTGAGTGGTGTAGTAATTGAAGTGATTGTTCACTAGATGGCGATAGACACCCTGAGATCATTAATCAATTAAGGGTTTTATTCTGTGAACAATAGTGAAGGCCATTTAGTGATACCAGTCTGTCCTAATTTTCGACTTTGATTAATTTTGAAACTGTTAAAGGCTAATACTGGACCAAAAGATTGTAATAGTCTAATCCATTTAGTGTTTAAAATGATGATGTTTTTTGAACTATAAGTTTTTATTGATAAGAACAATCACTGAATGTGTCATAGCAAGCAGATTCATCTATCATATAGCTAAATTCATATATCTGGCCATGACACTACAGTGCATGAGTCACTCGGTCACAGTATCAGGCTAATCAAAAGAATTGAAATGATTTTGATAGATAATTTCACCCCTTTGGATTTTTTGTAAAAGGATTTTAAGCTTAGTCTTTACTTATAAGCATACTTATTGCATAATCCTTAGTGTAATGGTAATATTTGTCTTTATGGAATAATTAGTACTGCAGTCTGTTATTCCTGTGCTCTTGATAAAATGATTTTTGGCCTGGATTTCTGGTTGCATTTTAAAGTGAACGTATGCTCTCTTGTTTGTGTGTAGAGCCCATGTGTTGTCAGTTTCTCACCCTGTAGGCTGACATGAGTCGTTGACAACGAGTTGTAGACTGCCTAGCTTTCAGGGTTGTTGAGAGCTGAAACTTGTGCACTTAGAAAATGTATCCAAATCATTGCATGAAAATATTGCAGTCTGGATGAGCCTTCCTGGGAATCTTTGGCATTGTGCTAGCACCTGTCAGAAGACTTCCGAATGGCTCCCAGAGGAGCCCTCTGTTGGGGTCCATGGTGAAAGAGAATGAATGCATATGGAGAATCTTACAACTAAGTACTAAGGGAGACTTTCATCTTTTTCTGAAAATGAGAGAAAATTTCACTTTTCCAATCTTCTTCTTAAAAGGTGTAGTTTTTTTTTTTAAAAGATAATTAAAAGCAGTAAAGTATCATAGAGACATCAAAAGACTGGTTCCTCCCACCCTCTCATTTCCTTCTCTTCCTCAAAGGTGACTGCTCTCTCGGGGTTTGTATTGGGCCTTTTCCCTGTGTTTTTTTGCTTTTATACCAAATGATTATCTCTTCCTGTGGTATATGAAAAGTTTTTACCATGTATGTGTTATGCTATACATAATTCTTTGCTGTTAGCTGAAAAAAAGTAGAGGGGAAAAAAGTAGGGCGAAAACCCTACTGTATATTCTACTTTTAAAGTATATCCATGTTGATGCATTTTTAGATTTTATTTACTCATGTTACCTCTTGTGTAATATTGCAGTGAATCAGTAGAGCACAGGGTATTTTTTGTTCTCCCATTGTCCATGTTTTTAGGTTTCCAAGTATTCCCTGTATTTTTCCCCCTTGATAAACAGTGCTACAGTATAGTGTCATATGTGCAAGAGTTTCTCTCCTATATTACCAAGAGTGGAATTTGCACACCCACAAACACTCTGTGACATTTTATTGATAACAGCAAACATTTAATTTATTACAGCCAGCTAATTTTTTTCAAAAAGCTAAATTCATATCTGTGTCCATAGGACCATCAAACTTGACTCCCTCAGTCATGGTATCTGAGGTTAATCTGAAGAGAATCGGGAATGATTTTGACTGCAGTTTTGCCTCTTCGAATTTATTGTTTCTTTTTCTATTCAGGGATGTTGAACTCACTGTAAACTTGTAAACATACTCCTTGCATAATCCTTAGTGTTCCCTATCCTTATTAGCACTTGTTTTTCTCAGAATTTTTAGTTTTTGCCGGATGAGTCTGAAATGGTATCTCATAGTGCTTTTAATTTGCATTTCTGGAGTATTAGTTAAGGTGAGTAGCTTTTCATTTGTTTGAACTCTTCTCGTGCCTGATTTGCCTATATATATATATCCCCTTTCTCTGGGTTGTATGTTTCTTGCTATTTCTTCTTAGGTTTTCAAAGGCTAATCCTTGTTTGGTCATTTGTGTTGCAAATATTTGTTAGTCTGTGGCTTTTCCTTTAACTTTATTTGCGGTTTTTGAATGTGTAGAGGTTTTTTTTTTTATTTTAATGCCAAACAATTTGATTTTTTTTCCTTAAGAAATCTTTTCCCTCTTGTGATGCAGACTGCCTAGCTTTTAGTTTCTTTTCTTATTTAGATCTTTAATTCTTCTGGAAATTATTTTTTACGGATGCTCTAAATTAGGAACCTAATTGTTATCTATTTGCTTCCTTATGGAGTTGTTGAATCTGTTCCTCCATTCCAGGGATCAGCAACTGTGACCTATGGGCTCACTCCGATCCACTGCTTGTTTTTTTGTAAATAAAATTTTATTGGGCCTGCTTTGGTGTAAAGCACAGCAGAGTTGAGTAGTTCCCACAGAAACTAAATGACCTGTAAAGCTTAAAATACATACTTTCTGGTCTTTTACAGAAAAAAGTTTGTGGACCTCTGGTCTAAAAGAGAGTCATGAATAATAAGAAAGTCACTCTCCTTTCTAACATGGTCAGTCATCTTTCTAACATGGTCAGTCATAGTAGGTGAAAATAGAGGCAATTATAGTAAAGGTAGCAAGAAGGAAAGAAAATGATCTTTTGGACGTATAGAGGGTTTGAAGTTCTCCTTGGCTTAGATTTTCTTTCATAGGAGAATTTCTGTAAACCCAAGTGGAGCACAGGAGAGGTCTATGAATCCTCTGAGGTTGTATGCAACATTTTGTGTGTCTTTGCACATGTGTACATTTTGCGGGCAGAGGGTGCATAGCATTTAAGGTTTCTCAAAGGGGAACCTGATGCAAAAAAGATGAAGAACTTCTCGTTCTCAGCGTTTCCTTCCTGCCTTCTCTTTCTGTAGGTTGAAGGGAAACTTTCACCTTAAAAATATATGCTTTTGTCACCTAAAACGTGGCAGTGTGAAGAATTTTCTTGCCAGACCAGACCCATGGAAACTGGGGGGGGGGGGGGCGTATGGGGGGAGGAGAGAAGAGTTCTACTTCTTTCTCCAAAATTCTCATAACCATCATTAAGACTACTTTTAACTTCAGCTGACCTAATATTTTTCAGCTGACTTTTAACTTCAGCTGACCTAATATTTTTCAGCTGACCTGATATTTTTGATATAAGAAGATAATTTCTTTTAAGGCTGAGGTGAAGGTTTAATATGTTTTGGCGGAATATATTTTATGTTAAAAAGAAGCAATATCCTTTTTCAGTGATTACAGATTTTACCTTTTGAAGTTGTTTACATTACAGAATTCGAAGTCAGGGGCACCTGGGTGGCTCAGTCTTAACCAGTCAGTTAAGCATCTGCCTTGAGCTCAGGTCATGATCCCAGGGTCCTAGGATCAAGTTCTGCATCCGGCTCCCTGCTCAGTGGGGAGCCTGCTTCTCCCTCTCCCTCTGCCTGCTGCTCTGCCTACTTGTGCTCTCTATCTCTCTGGCAAATAAATAAATAAATAAAATCTTTAAAAAAAGATCTTTTTTTAAAAAATCTTTTTAAAAAAAATTTAAAAAAAAATCATTTTCTTTCCTTCTTGCTACCTTTACTATAATTGCCTCTATTTTCACCTACTATGACTGACCATGTTAGAAAGGAGAGTGACTTTCTTATTATTCATGACTCTCTTTTAGACCAGAGGTCCACAAACTTTTTTCTGTAAAAGACCAGAAAGTATGTATTTAAAAAAAAGATCTTTTTTTAAAGATTTTATTTATTTATCTGACAGAAACACAGCTAGAGAGGGAACACAAGCGGAGGGAGTGAGAGAGGGAGAAACAGGCTTTCTCGCCAAGCAGGAAGCCTGATGTGGGGCTTGATCCTGGGGCTCCAGGATCGTGTATAAATAAATAAGGTCTTAAAAAAAATTCTAAGAGACAATTTTTATTCCCTTTTTATTGTATTTCAGGGGTGCTTGGACTCTAAATTCTTTGCAGGTCTTTAAAACTGGTAATGCTATTCAGCGTTATTAATTCATACATAACTAATTCACAGTCTGTGGCAGTTCAAATGGAATGAGTTGAAATTCTTCATGGAATAAGTTAATACTTATTTTGGAGCCTTAATTCTTTTCATATGCCCTTAAATTCTGTAGAAACACCAATTTCTGGCCAAGTAAGTAGCATCTTAACTGCAGATCTTTTATATGGATGAACTTTGACTAGTTAATATCAACATTTGCTTGTTCCTTTCTCTGTATCCTTTCTGAAAGCCCATGAAAGTAGTGTTGGTAAATCTAAGAATAAGAAGCACTAATTTGGCATACCCCATGGAAGGCTGTTCTGAATTATGGTAACATAGACATTCAGTAATTTGAGAGAAATGTGATGACAAGAGATTTCATGTATATAGAATAATTCATACTTTATTGACATAGTATTGAAATGATCAAATAAATAATTGGGTTACATTTATGCCTGGTTTGAATTTATATACTTGAAGACACTGGCATGATATTTCTTCAAAATAGCCAAAATTTTAGACTTTTTGCTTGAATCTGAGTATAGTTGATGCACAATGTTACATTAGTTTCTGATGTACAACATAGTGATCTAACAGTTTATATTTTATGCTGTGCTCACCGCAAGTGTAGCTCCCAGCGTCACCACACAGTAAGGCACAGGAATAACAGGTACAACATAGGGAATACAGTCAGTGCTGTTGCAGTAGTGTTGTATGATGACAGATGGTAACAGAACCTGAGGCTTTTAAAAATAAATTCAGAATATCTATATCTTTCTTCCCTAATAGTTGGAAACTAGTATCTCCAAGAGGCCTGGACATCCACCTGTGTGTGCTTAACATTGGAAAGTATGTGTAGGTTTAGGAGGACAGAAGGTGGCTGATGTTAGAGGTAGCTGGGAAGAGGGAGATGAATGAGGTCAAGACCTGCCTGTGAAATGGGCTGGGGTTTGTCAGTGGAAGAGGACAAAGCTTCAACAAGGAGATACCAGTGGACTTTGTTCTTTATCCCATTTGCATTGCCTGAAGTTTTGGGATGGTCGCCTCATCTTTGCCTGAGGTGAGCTTTGGAGAATCCAAGAAAGGCCCTGTTCGCGTGCTGTTCCTACAAGTGTTTGTCAAGAGGGAGCACACTGCCCCCCCCCACACACACATATATACCCCACCACCCGGGTATTATTATACCCCAATAACAGGTGGTCCTGGGCTGTGTGGGCTGCCCTCTCCCATCTTCTAGAATCTTCTCAGACTAACCTGAAAAGTGCCAGGGTTTGTTTGTTTGTTTGTTCGTTTATTTATTAATTAAGGAGGGTTGAATTTCCTTAGTCTCAATGTGATTTAACGCCTTTTTTTTTTTAACTCACACATTGGGTGTTCTACTACTGGATTTCAGAATGGGTCTGCATAAATTAGCATGAATACTTAAAATTTTCTTTTTATTAACAAATAAAACAAAAGCCTACAGCCTCACTTGATTTCTATATTCTCCAGTCTACACTTCCCTTCAGTTTGTGAGGGATCACTCTCTGTATGTTTTCATGTTCCACCTAGCACCTCACCCTGTGCCAAACAAAGTGGATGCAGGTTTGCTGTAACTCTGGGGTCACACCGATGTAGTAGTTTGTGTAGCTGTGGATGAGTGGATGTGGAGGAGATGCATTTTTAAAAATAGGCTCTTGACATTTAAGCCTATTTTGAGTTTATAAGAATGGCTTGGATACTCAGAAAAGGGAAAAGGATACTTGGTACTTTTTTACTAGGCACTCTTATTTGAGAAGGCGCAGATGGTATTTTCACCTATTAAAATTTACCTGTTTAATTATTGAAACCACTGGGGATATGTGGCGAAGGATGAAGAGATAAATGCTATGAGATTGACATTGTGTCAGCTCTGCTGATCTCTGCTGAGATAGAGAGAGTTTCAAAACTCTAGCTTGACTTGGGCGCCTGGGTGGCTCAGTGGGTTAAAGCCTCTGCCTTCAGCTCAGGTCATGATCTCAGGGTCCTAGGATTGAGGCCCGCATCAGGCTCTCTGCTCAGCGGGGAGCCTGCTTCCTCCTCTCTCTCTGCCTGCTTCTCTGCCTACTTGTGATCTCTCTCTGTCAAATAAGTAAATAAATAAAAAAAAAACTTTAAAAACTCTAGCTTGACTCAACGTAAATGAGTCCTGGAAATCTCCTTTCTTCCCCAAACCCTCATCAGAAACAGTGACTTTCTTTTAACCAAGAAGCAGTCCATTTTTACATATGTGAACATTTTATATAAATCTGTTTTGATATGTGTTTCTTTTTCACAAGTTGCGTGTTATTTGACAGGTGTTCTAAAGCTCCTTGCTTTGGCAAAGAACCAAGATGACAGAGCAGTAATGATTTTGAAAGTGCCATTCCCTCCTTGTTAAGAGATAAAAAGAAAAGTGTGAAGTTATTAACCACTATTCATCAGTGGCGTAGAAATTGACGTAGGGTTTAATTGTCTAGTTCTACAGTCAGTCTGTGTAGGTAATTTCCTGGATAATATTACTCTTAAGGAAAGGGGAAAATACCATATAACTTTATATTTTTTTCTCCTACATCCTTTCTCCCCTCTCTTTTCACAAATTGCAGATATAGATGGATTGAAGAGAAAGGATCACTGCTAACCGAAATATTGATCTTTTCTCCAACTCTCCCTTTCCTTGTCTGCTCAGGTAATAGATTTATGGGTGACAAGGTCGTGCTTGGCAGTCTTACAGGTTTCCCATTCCCCAGACAGTTCAGCTGCCCCAGTGTTTGAACCTGATGGTGTACACGATGTCACTGCACTGTCTCCTTACCCGAGCCATGCTGGGTTCATTTATTGCTAATGGGAAGAACTTCCTTTCAGCAGCCTGCACTGTCTGGTGGCTTGAGCGTACTCTTCACAGCAGTACAGTCAGAGCCTTTAGAGAACATCCATCTGAAATTTAAAAACAAAACAAGCTGGTTGGGTTTTTTATGGCTCAGGCTTGGTTAACTGAGGGAAGACTAATAGAATTAGTGCCTTCTATTTGTCTTTCATCCTTTCAGTAGTCAGTGTGAGCCTGTGTCAATTTGCCATATTGTAAATACTGTGTTAAATTACAATGAGCCAAGTTTGGTAAGTTGTGGGAGTTTTGGAAGCCAGGGAGAAGAATGGCTTTATGTATGTGTTTTTGTTGAGAAGCTGTTTGATTTTAAGCCAGGGATTCCTGAGCCCTGTGGTCATCAGTTTAGAGATCTCGTACCTACTTTGAAATTTAGTGCCAGTGTCGGGTTGTACGCCTGTTCTTGATTCATTTTTGTTACTAATTTTTTGATTGAATTGGCTTATGTCCCTTTTAAATTTGAATATATTAGATTATCAGAAAAATTTAAAATTTTTCTTGAAGAATTTCCTCACTTTTAAAAAGCAAAATGAAATACAAAGTAACTGAGGTCTCTGCTTGCATTTTGAAAAGAACAATTCTTTATACAATTGGGGTTAGTTTTCTACTACCTTTTATTATTGGCATTATTATTTTCACATTGAACAAAAATTTGTGGCTAAATTTTGAGGCTAGGGATGAGATTTCTTCCCTTAGGGCTAGGAGTCGAGTGGGATGGGAATGGAACAGAGATACTAGGTTTCAGTCATAATTTGGAGTGTCAGACATTTGGCTATATTTGTTTCAGGGGCTTTTCACCCCTGCTGACTTAACCACAGACTATATTTTCAGCCCTGTGCAGGAGGGTGGTGTGCCTTCTGCAGGCAGGGAGGGGGAGGGTTGGGGAGGGGGCACTTGGGGAAAGGGATAAGCTCATGGGCTATTAATAATGTGCATTGTTCTTGAGGCCACGTGTAATATTTCTGTGCACTGGCCAACAGGGTAGGGTGTATGTTCTATTTAAGTTGGATTGCCTGCTGTGGTGCGATAGACAGCTGATAATTGTATTACAGGGAAAATTCGTGTATTTCTTTCTTAATGATGTCTTGATGAGTCAGGAAAAATAACTTGTTTGTTTCCACAAACAAGTGGAAGATTGGCTTAGAGGGTGAATATATTTAATTCACTTACTGATTCTTGCCTCATAGCCAGAAATTCTTCAAGTAATATTTGCTGAGTGTGTACCATGGAGGGAAATGGAGACAAATGACATTGCTTGTGACCTGCAGTCTTGAGATGGAAGCCTTAGGTAACGATCAGTAAAACTAGAGCTAGAGTTTAGGAGGCCAAACTCGTGATTCCTTATTAGTAAACAAGAGAAAAGATCATCTGTGGGAGCAAAAACCACACAGAAAAGCTGGAGTATGCACTGAAGAAAGCCTGGACTCGAAACCCAGGGTGCCACGCTCACCCATTTGCTTGTTTGCTTTGTATAGCTATGAACAAGTCAGTCATTCTGAGCCTCTGTGTTTTCACTTGTCAGAAGCTGCCAGATGATGATGATTCCTACCCCATGCTCCAGTTACAAAGCACCTTAACAACATACTGTCGTTTCTCATAACAGCCCAGAGAAAGAAACCAGGCCCCTACCTGTGTTGGGCATGGTGCCAGTGCGCTGGGGATTTAGTGGTCAATTTAAGTGTTCAAGGCCCCTGGTCCTCCTGGAGCTTTCAGTCTGGTGGTGGAAAGCCATTAACCAAATAGTCAAATGAGTAGTCATGCTATTCTAAAAGAAAATAGTGCTAACAAAAGGAATGCAAATTTCTGGTTGTTAGTAACACCGGTCCTCTGAAAGAATCATAGTGCCTAGACTGAAGAAGAATCCGGGGTTTCCTGAACCTTTGGTACTTGAGCTGAGATCTGAAAAGCATGTGCTGGTGCTAACTTGCAAAAGGATTGTAGGGATAAGCATTCCAGGGAGAAGCATTCCAGAGTGAGGAACTGAGGGAAGGCTGCTATAGCTGGAGTACAGAAGGGAGGAGAGAGTGTTAGGAGGTGAGCTGGAGATGTGGCAGGGGTCCTGCTTTGCAGGCCATGTTGAGCAAGGGGCAGACATTTAGCAGGTTCTATGTGGGGATGGAGGGACTGGCTCCCATTTGCATTTTGAGGAGATCACCCTGGTGGAGTAGAGTGTTTGGAGTAGATGAGGGTAACGAATCAGTAGGCCCCTATTAAAGTATTCCGAGCAAGTGATGGTGGTTTCTTAGTTGGTGTGATGGCTGACAGGGGATGGGGAAAGATACAGATATGACAGGCATGTAAAAGAAAAAAATGTCCACAAAACCTGGTGGTAGATTGGATGTAGGGCTTAGGATGGGGAAAGCATCAAGGACAACTCCAGAGCAGCTCCTACTCCTGCATGGCTGACTTGTGCAGGCAGATGGATGGGCTTTCACTGAGACGAAGAGCACTGGAAGATGCCCAGGTTTGGGGCTGGGAGAGGGAAAGATGAGCAGTTTGACTTTAGTCATGTTCATTTAGCAGATTAGAAATATGGGAGTCATTGGTGTGTTGAAGTAGATTGAGCAATGGGCGTGGATGAGATTACTTTGGAAGAGGAGAGAACAGAACGAGAAGTGGGTGTAGGGCCCAGTTTTCCAGGATTCCCAGCATGGAATGGCTCGGAGGAGGAGGACAGATGGACAAAGTTTGCTATAGTAGAGCCACCCGAAAAGAAGAAAAGGGAGGAAGACGTGGTTTCGTGGAAGCCGGTGAAGAGTTTCTCAGGGAGGTGGTGGATGACTGTCAGAAAGAAACTGACAGTAAAAAGTTTTGAAAATTGTCCACTGAATTTTGTGCTGCAGAGGCAATCATGGACTTGGCTGGTGCTTTTTGAATGCAGTGATGGTGGCGAGCAGAATTGCTTAGATAGGGATTGTAATTCTCCCCAGTATATGGATGGGGGATTTGAGGCACAGAGAAGTAACTTGTATAACAGTTCAACTAAGTGGCAGATCTGGAATCAAGGCCTAGGCCAGGGAGCTTCATACTCCCTGCTCTTACCCCTCTACCTGCCACCTCCCGCCCATTAGCTTTCCAGGTGAGACCCCAGAGAGTGCAAGCCAACTCTGCTTCTCCCTGAGCCAGGGACCCACTGAATGCCTGCTTAACCTCCCTGAGCCTCGGCTTCCTCATTTTTAGCAATGGTAACTATCCAATGAAGTTGTTGGGAGGATTAAATGAGATGGTGTTTGTCCATGCTTGATACAGTGTTTGATACATAATAAGTACTGCTAAAAACTAAACACCTTGGCATGTCTGCCCTTTCTTCAGAGCCACTCTTACCCTCTTCTACATTTTTTTGTTACTGAAATGCTCCCTGGTCTACTGTAATAAGGCCAAATTGTATGGTGTTGGTCAGATTGTTTTCTAATTTTTTAACTGTGTTGTTTCTTCTGTTTTTCGGGCCTTTGTCCACCCACATCACTTCTGTGCTGTCTTTTCCAGTCTTCCCCAAAAGTCATTCTATTTAACCCGACCTTCCTCACTGTTTAACTTTATGTTTTTAGTTTTATACTTATACATATTTAGTCTTATGAGTTTGATAAGTTTATTCAGTTTTATGAAATAGATTCAGGACCCAGAGTGGTTTTTTTTTAATGTCCTTCTATGGTATCTAGTAGTGGCTCAAAGTGGCAATTACCAAGTATTTTTGTAATATTTTCAAAGTAGTTGTCTTCTTACTGCAGTCCTGAGATCCAGTTATTAGTAAATCCTGCCAACTTTACATTCAAAATACTCACTTCAGATCGCTACCGTCTCTGGCCAGGATCACTGCAGCAGCTTCCCTTTGGTGTCTCCCTTGTACTTTTGCCCCCTCTAATCCATTCTGCACACAGCAGCTTATCTCTATTTTTAAAGTGTGATTACGGCATGTCATTTCCAGCACCTTCCCATCTTGGTTCACCTTGGCCTCCAAGGTCCTTTGTGGTTTGCCTTACTTCTCCAGTTGTTTATTTGGGCTACTGACCTGCTGCCGTCCCCAACCCCACTTTTGCTCACCCCTACCAACCACCATTTTCTTTCAGTTCCACACACACACTCACTTCTGTCCCTCCATAGGACCCTTGTGCATCTGGGCCCCTCTGCCTGGAAAGTTGCTTCTTAGGCTTGGTGCAAAGTTGCATGTTTTGTCTTCAGGTCTCAGCTTATATTGCACCTTACTGGTGAGGCCTTCCCTCATTCCTCTACCTAAATAGGTTTATCCGGGGCGCCTGGGTGGCTCAGTTGGTTGGGCGACTGCCTTCGGCCCAGGTCATAATCCCGGAGACCCAGGATCAAGTCCCACATCGGGCTGCCTGCTCGGCAGGGAGAATGCTTCTCCCTCTCACTCCCCCTGCTTGTGTTCCCTCTCTGGCTGTGTTTCTCTCTGTCAAATAAATAAAATCTATTAAAAATAAATAAATAAACAAACAAACAAACAAACAGGTTTATCCACTCCACCTCCAGCTTTCATTTGTAAGTTAATTTTTTTTCTTTTTCCCATTATTTTTTATAGAATAAAATAACCTAGTCATATGGGCATCTCCCAGAGCATTTGAGGTTTTGTCATAATTGCTTCATATTTTCTTGGAATAAAAGAAAGCCTTACAGATAATTAGTATCCTCTCTGTTCCCTTCCCCAGTCTTCTCCTTCCTTCTACAGAAGCAACTACTATTGAAAAGTTGACTTCTCTTTCCTTCTTGTGTGCTTTTGTTACTGTTGAATGTGCCCATTTAATTGATGTAAATGATACATCATGTTTGAGTTTGCAGCTTGCTTTTCTTTTCTCACCATTGTCTTTATGAACTCTATCTATGTTGATACATACACATCTAATCATTCATTTGAACTGCTCTCTACTATCCCATCATAGGAACATTGTGTAGTTTATTTTTCCATTTCTTTAGTAGATGGTCTTTTTAGGTTGTTGTTGGTATTTCACTATTATGAAAAGTAGACCTTCCTGTACTTGTCTCTGTGTATGTGTGAGAGTTTCCTTTGTTGTGTTCTTTTCCTTATTCAGCACCATTTTGTTCCCATTTTGGCACTCACCATTTTGCATTCCCTGACTTACTTGTTTTTGTGTTTTTATTCATCATCTGCATTAGGCCATGAGCTCCATCAGGGTGGGAGTTTGTTTTACTTAGCCATATGCATAATAGCCCCTGACTTGGACATTGGCACATAGTAGATATGAATTCAGCCACCTGCTTTCCATCTGTCTTATATATTCCATCCCTTTGGTTTTTGAACTTCAGTTTTCAGATTATTGAAGAAAGGTGAACACTGATGAAATGAGTTACCGAATCCTATGGGCAGTGAGTGCGGGTGATTAGGTCAATCTGACATGCAGAGAACCTGAAGAGAAACAAAGTTGAAAAGCAAGTTTGCATTATTGCTTTTTTTGTCTTGAAATTTGGAAATGAGAAGTGAGTTGGAGCCATGTGGAACTAGTTTTGGTAAAAGGAGCTGGGTTGATCACTTGTGGGCCCCTTGCACATCTGTAGCATTATTTATTATTACAGAATTGTGGAAGGTTGAGCATATTTTGGTATTTATTTTTAAAATTATTTTACTTAAAAATTGGAAAATGAAGAGCTATCTATTTCTTATTTATTTTTGGAGTGAGACTTGGGGTAGGCACAGGAGACATGTCATAGATAAATTGACATGAGAGGAAATCTGTTGCTCTTTGAAGCACAGTTATTTAAATCAGTTTTTTAAAATGCTCATTTTGGGCGGCACCTGCCTGGCTCACTCAGAAGAGTGTATGACTCTTGATTCCTGAGTCATGGGTTTGAGCCCCACATTGGGTGTAGAGATTACTAAAAAAGTAAATAAACTTTAGGGGCGCCTGGGTGACTCAGTTGGTTAAGCGACTGCCTTCGGCTCAGGTCATGATTCCGGAGACCCGGGATCGAGTCCCACATCGGGCTCTCTGCTCTGCAGGAAGCCTGCTTCTCCCTCTCTCACTCCCCCTGCTTGTGTTCCCTCTCTAGCTGTGTTTCTCTCTGTCAAATAAATAAAATCTTAAAAAAAAAAAAGTAAACTTTAAGAAAGTACTTATTTTTATTAAGGTCCACTGATCAGTGCATGTGTTCTGTGTTTTGGTTTTTGAAACTGTTAAATGTTTCCTTATCACAGACTTCAGATTTTACTATTTGATGCCCACACACTAAATTCACTTGCAGAAAGGGAAGATTAACTCATAGGCGCAAACAAATGTACCTGTACCCCTCTTCTATTCTTAAAATGGAGATTGCTGCCTTAGTCACACCTGGGGCCCATCTTCAGTATAGGGCATCTCATTCCGCCCTCTAGGAGCCTGTATAAACCATAACATTGAAACACTGCCAGTTATTTGGGGGGTGGTATTTATTAGAGAAAATAAAGTCGTAGTTAGGTCCTTTGCTAATGAGTCCTGATTTATTCTTCATTTTAGATTATATTGGTTTCCTCTCCCCCACTCAGTACATTGTGGCATGTGTGACTGGCCCTTAGTTTGGGTGACAGTTATTGTAAACTTCCAAAGAGGGTGAGGATCTGCTCTCACTTTCCCCTCTGCATGTAAATAGTACATAATTAGACACACAGCTCAGTCAGGGATAATAGTAATAATAGTTAAGATATATTAAACATTTAATACTCGTCGGATGCTCTTCTAAGCACTTGATCCTGACAGCAGAAACCTACTACAACATGTAAGCTGAATTAAAAAAAAATCCTGTTGCATTTGTGTAAAATGTCAGTCATGTTACTGTGGGGTTTATGAAAGCCTTTTTTCAGTTTGTTTTCTCATTGCTGTGGGAGGGGCAGGTGGCATGGAGAAGAAAATGTTTTCATTTATCAGATGTATAGGAATGTACTGAACTGAGAAAACCTAAATGGTCATGAGCTAGTTATTTCCTAACATCCCGCCTGCTTCTCATCCACCCCGTTAATAAAAGTTTCAGCCTGTTCCTTTGCATGGGGGCTGGGTGGAGGCTTGGGCCAATCCTCAATCTTGAGTTAGATCTGAATTTGCCTGATTGTGAGGCAGGTTAGCACAGGCTTTTATGCTCTGATCTCCATTTTATAGATGAGAGAACTGAAGTGGGGAGATGTCAGTAGCTTGCCCAGGGTCACTGGACTAGTGAATGACAGAGCCATAATTCAAATCCAGGCAGTCTGAGCCTTCTTAAATGCCCCCAGTGTACATTGCCTGTATTTTCTTGTGAGTGTGTGTATGCAACAGGCATCCTGAGAGGGGAGAAAATAGTGTTACATCTTCACACAGCCATTTTGGTTTGAAAGGTTGTATGCCGATTTACAGATACCATTCTGGGTTGGTTAGTATTTGCTGCCCATGTATATTTTCGGTGTATGTGGACGCTCCTTTTACTCACAAGTGTGAGGGAATTTGAATGGTCATAAACACTGTGTCCCTAGGGATGAAATTCTTAAGGCCAAGGACCGGGTGGGGAAGCCCACATGGAAAGACAGGGATGAGGGGGAATACTTCTTTCTGTCGTATGTGTTTTGTGGCATAAATGGTGGTGGTGCCATCTGCCACAGCTGAAACTGGGATAGTTCTGGAGCTTGTCTTTGTGTAGCTTATCTGTGGTACTCACTGTTACTCACAATGACGAAGGTCATAGAGTGTTTGCCGTAAGCACAATAAACAAATAGGTCCAGAAAAATGTATTCAGTAATCTTTGCTTGATGAGCAGAACCTAGCGGTTGTTGAAAACAAATGAAGGGGAGAAAAACTCTCTAACTTTTATTTACCAATCAGATTGCATAGGAAAAAAATAGCCTATTTTTAGACTGAGGCTCCAATTATGCTAAGCCTTGAGGATAATGAAACAGTCTGACACAAAAGAGTGTGGTGACGCAAGTTTGTGTGGTGAAATTCCAAGACATTCACTGACTTTTTAGGATTCTGCACAGTGAATATTAAGCTCCTAAAGTGTTTGTTGCCCAGAAACAGTGCTTTATTCTTTTACATACGGTGGAATGAAGTGAACCTGTGTTGTAATTTGTTTCTTGGGGAAAAAGGGAGAGTGAGCACGCATAGTCTATCCCTGCACCCTGTCTCTGGCCTCTTCCGTGTCCCTTTTATTTACTGAAGCCACCCAGTCATGCTGTCGTTAATGCTGCATATTGCCTCCTGTTTGAGTCACTCTCATTTTTCTGCATGTTCTGTAACAGTGGGGGTCTCCAGTTTTTCAATTAATTTTATATTGCAGGCGTAGCAGAATTCAGAGGCTTTTTCTTACTGTTCTTTCTTCATTCTGCGTCTGAATTACCCTTAGCTTTTGCTCCTGTTCTTTCTTAATCATGTCAGCTGACATCTTTCCTTGAAACTAATTAGTTTGGGGGATTTAAGTGAAATGCACGCCGGCACAGGGCTTCATTGGCTGTGTCAATGGAAGTTGGCCGTTGGTACTTTCCAGTCTCACCTTGCCTTCTATTTACAGATTTGGTCATGGGCTTCTGGGTTTTCGTTCTGCTGCCGAAAATGAAGCTGAGGTGTTCAGTGCTCATGTGATGCAAAGTGGTAGAGCTTCCTCCCAAGGCACCTTGTTTACTTACTCCCTGAATCGAATCCTGCTATAGCTTGGGTCCTAAGGAATCTCCTGGAGTCCGGAGCTCTGCCATCTTCCACTTAGCCTCCGAGTTTTCTTTTTAAAAGCGGTCGCCAGAAGAACTAAGTGTGGGAAGGCAGAAGGAAAGAACTGTCAAACCCAAGAAGCCAAAGTTGTGAGCTCCTGGCTTTGGTGGTTGATGGAAGGCTTTGGTGAAGTGGGGGAGAGAGTGGGGTGTGGAGGAGATGAGAGAGCTTCTCATTAGATTCAGACCAAAGTGCATTGGTGTGACCTGTGCAATACCAGAAAACATGAAATACCAATCAGATGATTGGTAAGGACGGCCTGGTTGGATGAAGGGGGAGCTAGGAAATGGCTCTGGCTGGATGCCTGCCGTCCACATACAGTACTTACTCTGTTTCATTGAATCTCCTGCAACCCTGCGGGTATGGGATATTACCTCTTTTTACAAATGAGAAAAAAGTGTCAGTGGCTCAAATGAATATGGCAGCTTACAGGTGTCCCACTCTTTTGAAATACAGGAAACAGAGACACCAACAGTATTTATCTTCTTATGTTTGGTAAGTAAAATACCCGGTGATCCGTCAAATAGAAAGGCTGTGATAGCTTTTTTGTTACAAACTTCAATAGAGATCTCTTTCTTAAAACTGTAGATGGGCCAAATTCAGTTCAGTTTTGTGGCCTACTATGTGCCAGGTGCAGTACTGAGTCCTGAGGATCCAAGAGTGAGTAAGACCATGGTTTCTGATCAGAGTCTCAGTCAAGAGTGTGGTGGAGGAAAAGAAAAGACAATGACCTGTAAAGAAATTCATTACCATATGATTAAGATGTATTTTTTTAAAAGGAGGAAATTACCTGGAGGTTAGAGAACAATGTACATATCCATAGAATAGTTGTTACTATGAGTTCCTGGATTCTTTGGTCATTGATTGCCAGGACTTGGCCAGAGGGGTATGGGATGCTGTTTTTGTTAGCGATAAAGCTGAAGAGAAACCCTGAAGAGAAACCGTACATTGTTGTCACAGCCTTGGGGGTCTTTTCTAGCCAGCAATCTGAATTCGTGTGGGTAACAATTTTTTTTTTTTGGTTTTGGTAAATGAAGATTTTTGGATTTCTACAGCAATTAAGCCTTTTCTTTGCTTTTTGAAAGTTTGTGAGGCTCAAACTTAAGACCCTGAGGTCAGAGCACCTGGGTGGCTCAGTGGGTTAAAGCCTGTGCTTTCGGCTCAGGTCATGATCTCTGGATCCTGGGATCGAGGCCTGCATCGGGCTCTCTGCTCAGCAAGGAGCCTGCTTCCTCCTCTCTCTGCCTGCCTCTCTGCCTGCTTGCGATCTCTCTCTGTCAGTAAATAAATAAAATCTTAAAAAAAAAAGACCCCGGGGTCGAAAGTCACGTGCTCTTCCGACTGAGCCAACCAGGTGCCCCAGCCTTTTCTTTCCTTAATTTTGAACTCTCCTCACCCCCTTCTCTAACTGGAGGGCAGAGGGATTTCCAGCTTAGTACATAACTGTCATTTAATAACAATTTTTGCCATGGGGCACCAGAACTTGAAATCCTCCTGTGATTAATTCGTATTGATTGTTGGGGGAAGGGATAGAAGGGGATTCGTTTTTGTTGGATAAAAAGCTACCTCCTCACCTCAACAACTGCAAAAATTGCAGATAAATCACTAAGTGTAAATCACAGTCCAAGATAAGTGAAACAAATTTCATAACTTAAGTTTCTTTTATAAATTCCATTTTCCAGCCAGATGCATTCCATCTCAGCCCAGGATGCTGGTGGTTGTTGTAATTCTTTTTTTTTTTTTAATATTTTATTTATTTATTTGACAGAAACACAGCTAGAGAGGGAACACAAGTGGGGGGAGTGAGAGAGGGAGAAGCAGGCTTCCTGCCGAGCAGGGAGCCCAACACGGGGCTCAATTCGGGGACTCCGGGATCATGACCCGAGCCGAAGGCAGTCGCTTAACCAACTGAGCCACCCAGGCGCCCCTAGGTAGTTGTAATTCTTAAACTGTGTCTCACCCTTACTACATGCTCCATGAAGAATAATGCAATTAAGAAAAGACTATTGGTAATCTCTGAGGAATACTGAGTAATAGGTGTTCCAGAGTCTGCCAGACTTGGAGACCACCTGCCCTTCCTAGGGAAAACTGATTTCAGGTCTTTCTTATCATGGGAAGATGGGAATTGTAGGGAGGGTGGTGTCAAAAATCAAAGATGAGTGAGGATGTTTTACACACTCTCATTCTCTAATACAGTATAAAGCCGCACTTGAACATGGCCCTTGACCTGATGTAGCACCTCATACACTGAAAGGTGGTGAATCTTTCGATGCTTTTTTTCAGGGCAGAAACAGCAAAGTCATCAAAGCATAACTCTTGTATTTGGCATGCAAATTATGTATAACTGTGTCAGGATTTTCTTGAGGGTTTCAGTCTAGAAGATCAAAGACAGTGAGCATTGATTCTGTTTTCTAAAAGGTGAACTTGAGGAAATTATAGACTAGTAAGCTATACAATGCAATTCTAGAAAAAAATTGCTCAGCAGTTGTTTCTCAGCATTTTATAGTGAGGGCTGAGAATCAGTATTGGTTTACCGAGAACAGGCAGTGTAGTTAATTTTGTTTTTCCTTTTGGGCTTGATATTGGGTGGAACCACATGAAAATGCTAATCTTGAAAATTGAAAGTAGTTGGATATCAGCAATTTCATAGCTTCATTCTAAGAGTTTTTGTTGTGTTTTTTTTCTGATAGTACAATTAATGTATTCATTGGAGCATTCTCAGAAACTGTAGGAAAATAAATTTACTCATAACCTAACAATCTATGTTTAGGCATTTCTTTCTGCCTTTCCCTATGTGATAATGTTCACAAGAATATTTTAAAAAACATAATTTAGATTATAGTTCATTTTGGTAGAGTATCTGTTTACTTATATTGATCCTCTCATATGCCTATCCCTGTAATATTTATAGAAACAGAATTTTTACTGTTATGATTTCAGCAAGTAGATGTCACATCATTTATCTATAGCCCTATTTTAAGACATGTTGTTTCTAGTATTTTACTATTATAAATAGTGCTGTAATAAACATCTCCATGAGTCTTGGTCCACATCTCTGATCATTGCCTTAGGATAAATTGTCAAAAGTGGGATTTTTGGGTGAAAGGATGTGAACTCTTTAAACTTTTTATTTCCCAGTTGCTTACCATAGATGTACTCTTTTATGCTTCTATCAGCAGTATCTGGGAGAACCTATCTTACTAAAATGTCACCACATTAGCTATTACTTCTAAAACCAGCAGAAGAAACAGGCCAATTTTAGATTTCCATTTTTGATAGGTTTTATTAAATAAGATATATAATTTGATTTTATCATAGGACTTGAAAATGTTTCTCATAATATCACGGTCCAGTCAAGCCAATGTGTACTGAATGCATGTAGAATTGGGGGAGTCTCCAGTTTCCCAACAGCTATACCTTAGAGAGGTTTTATTAGTGGATTGTTGTCAGCTGGTAGGGACACTTACATTATGTGGTGAGGCTCAGTGACCCTGTCCTGATGAATATTATTTATAGAGACTTAGATGAAAACAGAACATGCAGTTAGCAGATTTGCAGGTATGTCACAAAGTTAAGAGGGCTGGCTGGCTGTTCTTTCCAGCCAGACTTTGGGCCCTTTAAGCACAGGAGCCAGAGTACTGAGCATTTATTCTGGAGTGAGCCTTGTTGCTTTGGGTAGTTACCTAACCTCTCTATGCCTCAGTTCCTTCATCTCTAAAATAGAAATCAGCAGAACACTTAACCTCACATGTTTGTTTGGAAGATTAAATGAGTTTTAAGTATAAAGCACTGAGAATAATTTTTGGCCCTTAGTAAAGGATCTGTAAAGGTTAGCTGCTTATTATTGCTGGTCATCTTTTCCTTTCTTAAATGGTAGATAACACCTACTTCTTTGATTCATGAATAAATGACAGAATCAACATCTTAGATTCTGTGTAGGCAGGTAGAATGGGCCCATACTACAAATGAAATGTAATAGACAAATTTTACATTTTTGTTTTATAATATTGGACTATCGTGTAAAGAAAGGGTTGAGATTTATCCTGGGTAGCTCTAGTTAAGTGACAGAAATTTTCTTTCTTCTTACTAATTATCACTACTAAGCAGCAGAGTTACCCCTTCAGGTAATGGAAAAATTTAAACAGAAACTTCTAGACCATTGCAAGTATATAATAGAAAAGAGAAGCTTTCTTTGACTCAGAAGTTAGTAGAAGACCTCTAAAGTCCTTCCATCTGTAGGCTGGTTCTTTGATTCTGAGTAGAATATGTATGATTATCACAAAACATGTAGTAAGTCCCCATGAGTACATCATTGGAAGGATTGATGCTGTTAATCCGGGCTAAGCCCAGCCCCCCTGCTTCACTTCTTTCACCTGTTGTATGTCAGCCTGGCTGTGGCCCATTGCCCTGCTTGATGCCACCTTACAACTCAGCCTGGTGTCCCAGGCTGCCCCCTCCTCCACAGCAGTGCCAGTGGGACAAGTATTTGGAACAGTGGCACATTTTTTGGTAAACAAAGTCAAGAAAATTGTTGCTTGCAAATGTAACTCAGAAGTGTTTAAAAAAAACAAACAAGATATGGTGCATGCTGGATGTGCTTTTGTTGTAGCTTTCAAAGGGCTGGAAGGTTGATTTTACCTTTTGCTTGAGTGTTCTGGGCTCTGGGCTTCTGTGCTTACCTGGTGTCTCCCCCTAAGTGTAGCATCAGTATTTAATCCCCTGGGAGGGTGTCACTGAGCCCCTACTGTCAGACATTCTCCTCGGGCTTATATACCGTGGGCTGAAATGGTTTTTCTGTCATTATGAACTCCGATCCCTTGCTCTTAAGCTGTTTAAGGGTAGCTTTCAAATCAAGTTAGAAAGCTGGCTTGGGAGCCCAAGCGGTTGGTTGCTTTCTTAGGGCTCTTTGCCGAATGATTTCTGACATGTCTTGTCATTGTTTTGTGCTGCTCTCCCCACTTATAATATTTGGAGCATTGGGTTTTTTGCCACACTTGTCAAGGATTTATGGGAGTTAATGACATATAGCATATAAAGTGCTTTGGGATTCTTTCATGCAACTTGGTATTATCTTGAAAGCAAGAGGTTTAACTGTTCACTTGTTAGATAACTAGTGGGATTTTAAACAGATGTAATCACACAATGTCTATTATTTAATGTGTTAGGTGATAAGCACCAACTTCTGCTCAAATTTTAGATGAAGTGGCATTCTTTCTTTTCTTTTTTCTTTCCTGTTTATAAAATCTGTCATTAGGAAATGCCTTGGGAAAAATTTGGAGTCAAGGTCCTGAAAAAATTCTTCAGTTCGTCTTTTTAATCATCTGGTTTATCCTTAGTTTCGTTGCGTGGCACTCGATAGTTGCAGTGAAGAGCTCATGGCATCATCATTGTGCTGCAGCTACTAGGGGGTGTCTGTAGCTTGTGTCATAGGGATGTTAACTTGGGTCCGTGCCAGGCAGTCCATGGCCCAAAGGGTTGCCCCCCTGTGTGCCAGGTGGGTTAATATGTTTTAGAGAAAGCATCTGTGGAATTTTACAGTAGGTATTCTTTTGCAGCCGTATTAATTTTACCCCTTTTGAGTCGTATCAGTTTACCAGCTAGAGTCTAGAGCATGAAAATGCATTATCAGAGTGATTTGAAACAGTTATGACACACAGGGAGTGAACTTTATGGGATGATTCCGATGCTTTCAAGGCCTAGGGTCTCATTGCATATATTTTGAGTTAGATCAGTTAAGCCTGGTGCCTTAAGAGGGCTTTGCTTCCCCTTTTAATCTTTAGAATTTATGAAACCAGTGGCTTGTGGTCTTCAGTAGGAGCGTTACACATAGAGCCTGAAGGCCCTTGGAATAGTGAAGCCAGAGAGAGGAATAGATCTATTTACTCTTGTCCTTGTGTTGAGTTAATGTGTACAGTGTAGAGTTCTGTAAGGTAAAAATGAGGATTGTAGAGTTGGAACATATGGGTGATTTTTAAGTAGAAGTCCATAGGGTCTAATTGAACCAGAATCCAGACTGATCTAAAACCCAGGGGTCTGCCTTCCCACGCCAGAACTGATTGGATCTTAACATTCTGATAACTGCCATAGAACACCACTATAGCGTTTAGAAAATACTGAATCATCGTATAAGAAAATGACTCTACTACTAAAATAGTGCAGTTGTTGAGTCTGTAGTCCAGACAGATTTTATCATTTGTATTAGGTAACTTCAGCTGTTCCATAGTCTTTGGAAAGTCTGAGCTGACTATTTTGTCCACCTTTTACCCAGTTAACAGAATGCTTACTCTTATTGCCACTTAAAAGTCATCTGGAAGACTCATGCTGACAGTGTAATGCACGGTGAAGGAAGGGGGTAAAGTAGGAAAACATAATTATTGCATGCATGGTCTGTTAAAGGCTCATTTTCTTTCCCTCATCTATCTTTTCCCCAGCTTGGTTGGGTGGATCTGATTTATATAGCTTTGTTTTCCCCTTTCTTTTCCTAAATTGGGTAAGAGCTGAAAAACTATTCAGGAGAAGCTACAAACTGTAGCGAAGCATGTGAAAAAGACAGCAGTTTGTGCCTGTCTCATCCTTGTTATAGATCTGTGGATAAGTTTGGAGCTTACAGAACTATGCTTAAATATTTTCTGTAATATAGGTTGAGGACAGATTTCTATTTGCTGTTGATGACTGTCAAAACAACTTCTCTAGAGCGATTGTCACAGAGTGCGAGGCCTCATTTTCTGATGGAGAAACTGCTTTGGTTTATCCTCACTGTATTTTTACATGATTATTTCTTATTTTCTCAAGTGCTTATGACATTTAATAAATTTGCAGTTGAGAATTGTGTCAGCCAGTAATGCGAGATAGGGAAATTGGGCACCTGGAAACTATTTAAATACAAACAAATGACAACACAACTTAACAGCAAGAATATGATTTTGAAATAGTGAATGAAAGTGATCTAGTCCCAAGACAAGCTGAAACTGTATTTCTTTCTTCATTCCTTTCTTACCCAAAGTTCCTTTTCCTTCAAACACAGGCAAGTCTTTTGTGTAATCCTTGAGAATTGAAACTTCATAGGAATTCTTTATTTCAGTTATTGATGGGTAGTATTCTTAAGATTTAGTGCTGAAGATGTGGCTTTTTTCATTTATGTTTCGCTGAATCCCAAGCGTCTTCAAGGCATACTGTAAAACCAGCCCTGTTAATAGGCAGATGTTTGTACAGTACAATTTATGTCTGCTTTGGTTTTTACATTTGATTTCCACCAAGATGGGATACTACTCTGAAGGATGAAATGCAATCCAAAAAGGTTTGGCCAGAATAACTTTGTCAGCCTCCTCACTGTATGAATATTTAGGAAACAGTCTGCTTACAGGGAAAATGTCTTGTTATGTTTTAGTTATACCAAAAACATTTTGAGCAGCTAGCCTCAATATGTAGGGCCAAATTACTTGAATGATTGTATTGTTTTGGAAAGGACTATAATATTCAGCATTCTCTTTGTGTCATGTTCTTATTAAGGTGCAATGCAAAGGAAGTGTTAGGTAAATATATTTTTTCAAGGCATACGCTTTTTTAGTCTTTAATTTTTTTATTTTAAAAGCTTCTTTGTTAGGTTTTATTGTGATTAAAATGCATAAAATTTACCATACTATTCTTAAGCATGCAGCTCAGTAGCGTTAAGTATATACGTGTTGTTGTGTGACAGATCTCCAGAAGTTTTTCATTTTGCATGGCTGAAACTCTATACTCATTGAATAGCAACTCTCCCTTTTCCTCCTCTGCCCGGCTCCTTCTAGCCACCATTCTGCTTTCTGTTTCTGTGAATTTGACTACTTTAGATATCTCATAAGTGGAATCATCCAGTATTTGTCTTTTTGTGACTGGTTTATTTCTCTTGGCATAATGGCCTCAGGGCTCATCTGTATTAGAGCATGTGACAGGATTTCCTTTTAAAGGCTAAAACATTCCAAATCTTATGTATGTATGTACCACATTTTGTTTATTGTTTTGTTTTGTTTTGTTTTTTTCACATTTTGTTTATTCATTCTTTGAAGGACGTTCAGGTTTCTTCCACCTCTCTTGACTACTATGTTTAATCTTAAAATTTTATGTTTCTTGGATAATACATTTTTGCCAGGTTAAAATCCAACACAAACGTTGGTGGATACATATGTGTGATTGAGTGTACAGTGGGCAGAGGTATATAAAATACTGTGGCTTTAAAGATAGAATGTATATACCTCTTAAAATTCTGTAGGATTGATATTAAAAGTTAAATATACCTAAGTGTTTTGTAAGTATTCTAGTTTGGTTTTTTATGTATGCTTAAAATATTTTAAAAATTGATTGTCAACCAAGTGGCCCTGGTAACTGCAGGTAAAGTCGTTGAGGTTGTGCAGTATTAATAGATGAGATTTTCCCAGGTGTGTACAGCCTTAAATTTTCTGGAAACTGACAGTGCCTCTGGGCTCTTTTAAAATGCTCATTTACAGTTTTGTGCCTGAGACCTACTGTCATTTATAAAAGCATCTATTTGAAGTTTGGTGAAGCATCATGTAAGCAGCCAGACGGTACCTGCATGGTATGCACTTCACCACCAATTGGAGTACAGTAGGAAGTGGGTATTTACCTTTTGGAATTTTGAGAAGAGTACTGTTTCCTTTGACTAACCCTCATGGAATCATTAAATGTGGGGAGAATATTGAGCTTGCTTCTCTGTAAGACATTTACTTGAGCTTCTTGTTACCATTAATTGCCTCTGTGGGCCAAAGGAAATGAAAGCGTGGGCAGGCAGTCAATTGGCTACTGATATAAAAAGGAAGTGAAACATAGGACTGGCTTTAATAGTTGTAGGTTAAAAGTATATTCAATTAACAGTAATTTCATGTGGTCTTAGAAATAGTTTTCCGTGTACCTGATGTGAATAAAAAATTAGTAATGCCAGGTGATAAGGAGAGCACTATTTTAATGTTTGTATATGTCTTGGAGATGAAAGATAGGATTATTTAAAGAAAAACAACAACAAAACCCCACAAAAGATGTTCCAGGGCCAGTAAATAAGTTTATTTGATTTGATTTGTTTTTAGGCTTTACCCTTAATTAGAATGGTAAGATATTCTTAGTAGTTTTTTTTATGATACAAGATAAGAACAGCTTGACATCAGTTTTAGATATATATGTTGCTACTTGACTTTCAGAGTCTTTTTAACCAGATGATTAGATGGCCTATACTTATTTTCTAAATTAAAATACATTAAAATTATATTGGTTTTGGGAGCTTTTGAGAATTTATCTGACTTTGGTATAGTTGGTATTTACTGTCTTTTTCCTCTCTGCTTGGCACTATCCTGAACACTGTGCATATCTTAGTTTATTTAGTCCTAACTAAATGTTTTAAATTTTATTATTCTTTTTACCAAAGGAAATGAGCCACAGAGAAGCTACATAACTTGCTTAAGGTCATATACATAGTGATTGGAAGTAAGATTTGATTTGAACCCAGGCAGTTGTTCCTAGGTCCACAATGATCGTGTTAATGACTGTGGTTCTGTTAGTTCATACTTGGCATGCAAAAGTTCTTGGCAGTCAGCACATTGTAGGGTTTGAACAAATGCTGGTTATTTCTGTTGAATGTCTTAGGAGGTGCTATAAAAATTTGCTGTAGGTTCTACCTGGGTGGTTCAGTCAGTGAAGCATCCGGCTTTTGATCTCAGCTCAGGTCTTGATCTCAGGGTCTTGAGTTCAAGCCCCACATTGAGCTCCACACTGGGTGTGGTGCCTCCTCAAATAAAAAAAAAAGGCTTGCTATAAGAAGCATGATAAAAAGGCATTGCTCTGGAGACTGCAGATTTACCTGATTGATTTCAAGCAGGCTTTGCTTGGACACTGACATGTAACCTTGGGGTTAATATACTTTTATTTTTTAAGGTTTTATTTATTCATTTTTTTTAGTAATCTCTACACCCAGCATGGGACTTGAGTTTACAATCCCGAGATCAAGAGTCTCATGCTCTTCTTAACTGAGTCAGCTTGGTGCCCCTAACCTTGAAGTTAAAGTCAGTTCTAAGAGAAATTGAAGAATGACCTTAGTCATTTAAGCAGATACTGTTTTTTCAGTGTAGTGTGATAATATAAAGCTTTTGTCCTCTGCTTCCATAATTATAGAAAAACAGAATTGAAGAACTGGTCATGACTTTTGAGGTAGTCCAATTCAGTCCTTCTACTTTACCAGTTAAGGAAACAGTAGAAGAACCTTCTTTTTCATGGAGCATGCCAGAACCAGGATTGATGATAAAATAGCTCACACTGGCACAACTTACCGTGTGCCAGGCCCTATTCTAGGTGTTTTAGGTATGTAAGCTCATCAACTCCTGAGAACAAGCCTATAAGTGAATGTTGCTATATACCTATTTTACAGATGAGGAAACCAGTTATGTAACCTACCACAAGTCACACAACTCATAAGCAGTGGAGCCAGGATTTGAATTTAGGCAGTTTGGCACCAGAGTCTGTGCTGTTAACCACTCCGTTAATAGTTGTAATATAATGCAATTGCCTTCTCTTCTTTAGGGCAGAAATAATTATCAGTCACTTCATAAGGTTCAGTCGTCTGACATAATTTGAGATCCTTCTACAGCATTTCACCACTTCCCCACAATGGGTGTTTGGTTATTAGCAATATCTGATTATGCAGGATTTTTTTTCTCCAGGGTCTCAACCCCCTAGAAAGAGATGCTGATTTTTTTTTCCATTTTCACATGTATCTCTATTATGCTTTTTCTATCATTAGTATTCATTTTTCCTAATTGGTATTTTTAAAATTTCTCTTATACAAATAGGATGACTTTGCCATTGCCTGTTCTAGTATGTTGAATAGGAGTAGTGAGAGTGGAAATCCTTATCTTGTTCCTGATGTTAGGGGAAAACATTCAGTCTGGTAGCATTAAGTATATTGTCAACTATAGGTTTTTCTTAGATACTGTTTTTCAAGTTGAAGAAATCAATTTCCTGATCTTCGCTGAGAATTTTATTGAAATATGATTGACACACACAGTTAGAGCTGTTTCTTTAAAAGATTTTATTTATTTGACAGAAACACAGCCAGAGAGGGAACACAAGAAGGGGGAGTGAGAGAGGGAGAAGCAGGCTCCCCGCCGAGCGGGGCACCCGATGTGGGGCTCGATCCCGGGTCTCCGGGATCATGACCTGAGCTGAAGGCAGTTGCTTAACCAACTGAGCCACCCAGGCGCCACCGAGTTGTTTGTTTTTAATCAGGAATGGGTGTTCGATTTTTTCAGATGCCTTTTCTAGGTCTTATTGACAATCACAAGGTTTTTTAAAAAGTTTTTTAAAAGATTTTATTTATTTATTTGACAGACACAGCTAGAGAGGGAACACAAGCAGGGGGAGTGGGAGATGGAGAAGTAGGCTTCCTGCTGAGCAGGGAGCCCAGTGCAATGCGGGGCTTATCCCAGGACCCTGGAATCATGACTTGAGCTTAAAGCAGATGCTTAACGACTGAACCACCCTAGCACCCCGGGTTTTTTTTTTTTTTTATTGTTTAGCTGTTTTGTTTTTTTAGTTTTGCTCATATGTTGATTTATATTGATTTTCAAATGTTAAGTCAGTCCTGTGTTTTGGGGAAAAGCTCCACTTGGTCATGATATACTGTCCTTTTTGTATATTCTTGGATTCGATTAGCTGAAACTTGTAGAATTTTTGCATTTATTTCACAGGAATTTCTGCATTAGTCTTAAGTTTTTGTTTCTTATAATATCTTTGTCAGTCTCAGTCAGACCAGGGTAATACTAGCGTTATAGAATGTGTTGAGAAGTATTTATACTTCAGTTTTCTGGGATAGTTTTTGTGGAATTGGTACTATTTCTTCCTTAAATGTTTGAAGTAATGCACCACTGAAGCCATCTAGCCCAGACTTTAATTTGTATAAAAGATTTTAAGCACAAAATTGTGTCTCTTTAAGATATATAGGGATGTTCAGGTTATCTATTTCTTCTTAATGTGAACTTTGGTAGTTTGTATTTTTCAGGAACTTTGTTGGAGTGAGGTTGTTTATAATAGCTGTAGAATTGGTAGTGATGTCATCTGTGTCATTCCTCGTATTGGTAATTTGTGTCTTTTATATTTTCAGCTACTCTGGTCACCCTAAACTCTGTCTTCTGTCTCTTTAAGCCAGTTAAACAGCTGTTCCATGCAGTCAGGCGTAAAGCTGGAGAAATGGGCACCCTGCCCAGTCTTTCCTTTTTTCCAGGTGTAGACTTCCCTCTATATTTGGCCTATTTTTGACTGTTCTCCAGTCCCTTTAGGTAGTTGTTTTTTAGATTGCCCAGAGGTTATGGTGGTTTTCTATGGCAAGCTTGTCCAGGGCTGGAAGCAGAATCTCGGGGTTTTTGGTTTTGAGACATTGTAGCAAATTGAGAGGGGCTCTGATAGCTATAAACCAAAGTAGGGAAGTAGGTAACTTAACCCTTTCTAATCATTGTTGCCTTTATTGAATTCGATACAGAATAGGTCAAGTGGATATTTAGAATTAATTATGGAGTTAGGGAAAGATGAAAAGGAGAAATGTTCTGTTAACTTTTTTCAGAATGGTTTCAGTGGGAAAAATCATTATTACTTGAAAAAGTGAGCATTCTTTGAGTACCGAGTATGTTGAGCTTCTGAATCATTTTGAATGCTTTTGCTTGTCATGGGGAAGGTTTTCAAGAGAAAATGATGGAAGGAAACACGTTTTAGGCCTGAAAACAAGACATTTAAAAAAAAAGATTTTATTTATTTGACAGAGAGAAACACGGTGAGAGAGGGAGCACAAGCAGGAGGAGTGAGAGAGGGAGAAGCAGGCTTCCCAAGAGCAGGGAGCCTGATGTGGGGCTCGCACCCGGGACTCCGGAATCATGACCTGAGCCGAAGGCACACCCCTAACAACGGAGCCACACAGGCGCCCCAAAACAAGACATTTCAAATTGATTGGTGTTTATTTTATCAAATGAATTAGTTTTAGCTCATATCAATAGTATAATAGCTAAATATTTGTAACAAACTGTTTTCTTGCCATTTTATATTTATGCTCTTTTAGTATATATTGTAATTTGAATTGAAAGACACTAGAAGTCATCTTAGGTCTCTGGACCCCAGCCTGATATTTACTGAACAAGTATCATGAGCCCTGCACTCTTCTAGGCACAAAAGGTTCCATGGTAAACAGAGAGCTTATACTCTTAAAGGCTCAGAAATCTGACCTTTTTAAGCACACTGGATGGTCAGACTCACATGTACATGCTCTACTGTCAATTTGTTCATTTGAAATGAGAACTACAGCTGTTAATTAGACTGGTAAGGTTGAACTGAGAGATTAGTGCCTTTTCTCTTTATAGACAAGCCACATGGGAAGCCAAATTACAATCACAGGGTTGCTTGGTGAGACTGGAATCAAAACAAAGGGACTTCGTTAGATAATCCATGATTAGGATGCACCTGCCACAGGGACTGTTTGGGTTTCCCCTGAATAATGTCGAGTGGTGAAGCTTACCAATGTCTGGTTCTTGGGGCTTATTTCTGTGCTGACCATTTTCCTTCATTTACACAATTTCTTCCAAACCCAACTATAATACAATTTTTACTAAGCAACAAGCTCATTCTGGGCATACTTCCTAAGATTACACCTAAATCTCCTTTAGAACTTTCAGATACTTTTAAATTCTAGGTCTAGGTGCACACATATAACAGTCAGTTGGTTGATCTCAGCAGAGTGCTATCATACCCACTGTGTGAATAGGTCTTACCTTCAGAGGGTGGCCCTTTTTTTAGCCTTATATTCATGGTCCTGAAGGGATGTATGAATCCTAGAGTTGTCTTCATGTACTGCCAATGATAGAGTTTTACTCATTTTAAGTGGTTATAGAAGATTTCACTTCTGTCTTTCATATTACTTACTGATGGCATACCTCTATTCTTAAGAGCAATCCCTATTTAAAACATTGTTTCAATGGGAAAGGCTAGTTTGTCCTAAAGGAGGTAAAGTGAATTTATTTGAAAATGTAGGGGAAAAATCTAAATTTAAACCTAGGAAGTCCTAGAACCCAAACATAATTGTTTGATTTTTAAAAATTAAGGAATATACTAGAATATCATCTAAAAAGTCCAGGAAACATGAAGAGTGGTTGCCTTCAAGGAGGCATGGCAAGACTTAACATATACTAGAGATTCAAACCTTGGAATAGTGAGTCAATTTCACTTATTAGAGTCTTAAATTGTTCTCTCATTTATTGTCTGTGTACCTGCTTCCCATCATTAGGGTAAAGCACCACTGAGTTTACAATTAAAAACAAACCATGTTAAGACCCAGCAATCACTGCATTTAATCTCAGCGATTGAAACAAAGCAATCTTGACTGTCCACACATCCCCCCAAACCTGTGGGCAGCCAGCAAGGCCTTGGCAGGTACCAGTTCGCAAGGCCCTCGAAGGTAAGAGCCGTAACAGTAGTAGTGGCAAAGCCGGAGGGGTGTGTGTGTGTGTGTGTGTGTGTGTGTGTGTGTGTGTGTGTGAAAGCTTTGTAGTGTTGCACAGAACCTTTTCACCCGTATTAGGGAATTTGAATTTCTGAGCTGTCAAAGTGCTGCTTTTTACAGATTAACTTACCCATTCTGTGAAATTTTAGACTATACTTCTAAGGATTCTTAACACCAGGATGATCCTTTGAGACAAAAACCAAAACTAAGATTCACTGTCTGACTCTTGGGTGGTGACTGCCCTTTCTAGCTTACTACCAAATTGTTGAAGTGAATAAAAATACAAGGCCACTTTTTATCTTTTTTCAGTCTCCACACCATTCTTTTTTTCTTTTTTCTTTTTTAAAGATGTTAATTATTTGACAGAAACACAGCCAGAGAGGGAACACAAGCAGCGGGAGAGAGAGAGAGAGAGAAGCAGGCTTCCCACCGACCAGGCAGCCCAATGCGGGGCTCAATCCCGGGACTGCGGGATCATGACCTGAGCTTAAGGCAGAGGCTTAACCACTGAGCCACTCGGGGGCCCCATCCACACCATTCTTTCTTAAAGTGCCTTCCAGTTAATAACAGCTTTCCTTCTGTAGTGGTGTTCTAGATCTGTGCTGTCCAAGTTGGTAGACATTAGCCACAGGTGGCTTTTTAAATCTACATTTTAATTAATTAAAAGGAAATAAAACTAAAATTCAGTTACTCGGTCACACTAGCCACACTTCAGCTCCTCCATAGGCGTGGCAGCCACTAACCACATCAGGCTATTTAAGTTAATTACTTCAGATCAAACAAAATTAAAAATTGAAATCCTTGGGGCACCTGGGTGGCTCAGTTGATTGGGCAACTGCCTTCAGCTCAGGTCATGATCCCGGAGACCCAGGATTGAGTCCCACATCGGGCTCCCTGCTCGGCGGGAAGCCTGCTTCTCCCTCTCTCACTCCCCCTGCTTGTGTTCCCTGTCTGGCTGTGTTTCTCTCTGTCAAATAAATTTTAAAAATCTTTAAAAAAAATTGAAATCCTATGGGGCGCCTGGGTGGCTCAGTTGGTTAAGCAACTGCCTTCGGCTCAGGTCATGATCCCGGAGACCCGGGATCGAGCCCCACATCGGGCTCCCTGCTCGGCGGGAAGCCTGCTTCTCCCTCTCTCAGTCCCTCTGCTGTGTTCCCTCTCTAGCTGTGTTTCTCTCTGTCAAATAAATAAATAAAATCTTTAAAAAAAAAATTGAAATCCTCAGTCACACTAGGCACATTTCAAATGCTCGATAGTCATATATGGCCAGTGGCAACCATGTGAGACCGTGCAGATACAGAACATTTCTGTCAGTGCAGGAAGTCCTGTTGGATGACTCTGTTCTAGGAAATCTTAACTTCTTGTTTTGGGGGGAGTGAGAGACTATCAAATAATTCTGCCATTGTTTATATTTTATCTGTAAGATTTATGTATCTCACTTTATGTACCCAGCCTCTCTACATGATATAAATTATGTATTTTAAGTATACTTTTAAAAAATATACCTAAACTTTGAATTTCCTTAGTGTTTCCTAAGTGTTCAGGTCTTCCAGGTAAACAGCAACGAGACTCCAAGTAGAAACTCATGTAACAGTAAAAATGTCCCAATTTCTCTTCCCTTGTGTGAATTTTTGCTGAAGCTCAACAGAAAAGTTGGTAGGGGAACATTCAAAATTTCTGCACTACTTCGAAGATGCACAGCTAACATAAAAAGGAAAGTAACAATCTTAAGATGATTCACATAGTTGAGATTCCATGATGCTAAAATTTAGGTCAATTGTACTCTCATCATCATAAATATTAGAGAGTTTTACTTGAAAAGGCATTTGACAATTGAAGAATCTCTCAAGTGTACAGCTGATATTAAAGATTTGATATCACATATTAGGATATAAAGTGTTATGAGTTAACTAAATAAGATGTCGAGCATATCTCATTTACCTTTTCTTCTTTTTGAACTTACATATTCAGGTTGCGCAGAACTAAAGGAAAATTCCAGACTAACATCTCAGGACTAATATTTTTGTCATGAGTGATTCAGGCAACTTCAGGTTTAAAGATGCAATATCCTGTAATGTATTCAGATTAACTAGGACAAACACTCAGAGAAATGTCTTTGATCCTTGCCTTTGTAAGAATGGTCTCCTGAATATTTAATATAATGGAGAGGCCTATTTACTGAAGATGACCAGCACTCTGCTATGGCGAAGGACTGGATTGGATAGGTCTTGATCAAGGGCTTTGCAGAACAGACATTTGGATACACTGAGTTCCAGATAGAGGGAGAAAGTTGCCTAAATATAAACGAAGTGATCACCTTTTTTTTTTTTTAAGATTTTATTTATTTGACAGAAACACAGCGAGAGAGGGAATGCAAGCAGGAGGAGTGAGAGAGGGAGAAGCAGGCTTCCCACCGAGCGGGGAGCCCTATGCGGGGCTTGATCCTGGGACTCCGGGATCATGACCTGAGCCGAAAGCAGACGCTTAACGACTGAGCCACCCAGGCACCCCAAAAGAAGTGATCACCTTTTAAAAAAAGAGCAAATCCCCACAGAACAGTGGTAGTTGTTACATTAGTGTGATTCTGGACTTTCAGATGTGTGTTTAATGCCTATTTCACTTTTGAAAGCTATCACTTTCTTGCAAAGTCAGTATTAGAACTCAAAAGGCAGCTCTTGTTTTTTGGAGTGATAGATGGTAATGTTCACATAGAAAGCAAATATTCTTCCTTTTATTTCTGTATTCATTTTAAATATTCTTTGCCTAAGGAGCAGCTTGTTATGAGCATGAGTATAGAAGAGAGAATTTTATTCATATTTAAAGAACATCAGTAATAAAAACATTTCCCTAGCTGTGACAAAGAACAGCCTTTGTTTAAGGGTTAGGTATGTCTAAGGAAGTAACTCTTGTTAACAACTAAGGAATAAAATATAATTCATCTTAGCTTGTGTAAGGAAAATTGTCCTAACTTGCATGCTGCTGAGTGCCTAATTTACATTTAAAGCTGAAGTAATGAAGCCTTTATTTTTTTGCCAGAAACTCCCATTTCTCTCCCAAATATATTCTCTATCAAACAAAAAAAGCTCATTATTTTGCATGGTAATGTGTCTTTGCTGATGCAGAAAAGCAACATAATTTAGGATGAAGGATTAATTTAAACTTTCTTATGTGCTCTTTTGCAGATGATTAAAATTATTTCTAGGGATCAGAAGGTAGGTTTGCAGAGCACACCAAAAAGAATAGCTTCATCCTGGTGAATTGCAAGGGAAGGTATAGTCGTTTCCTCACCAGAAGGAAGAGGTTCCTGAAAACTCTTGGACCTAGAATTTAAGCCTGAGAACTGTAGTCCTTGTGGAAACTATAGTCATGGGCTGTGAAGTTGAGAGTGAATCTGTGGGAGCTCTTAGGAAAACACAGTATTTATATGCAGTTAGATAAATGTAAGTCTGATACAAATGGCCATTTAATTTATACTCTTATTTAGTAATCATGGGTACTGTATGTTCATTCATTTACCCTCCCTTATTTAATAGAACATCTGCTTGGTTGCAGAACAAGCATGCTTCGAGGCATTTTCTTTCCTCTCCCATGGCTGGTTTTCTACCTAGCTGCTCATTGTGTTCCTCATTTTCAAACTCAGAAATTCTGGATGCTCCTCTCCTTGGGGCTCCCTATCCCCACTTACTGCTGACTCTTAGATGTCAAACTTAGTTTTGAGTCCCAGGTGTGCTTGCGCTCACCTTGTATTTTTCATATGGCTTCATTCTAAAAATCTTCATTCCTGTTCTACCATTAGTTTTTACCTTCCTTTCCTCTTGCCATCCCCAGCTCTGTCTTTCTCTAATTATCCCCCACAGGACTGAATCATAGTTCGTGCAATTTGAATATACTGAAACTGAATGAAATTCTTGAAGTTGCCACAAAGTACACAGAAGTAAATTTGAGAATATGCAAGCTCAATTTAAGAAGATTAGATATGGGAAGTTAGCATAGTATCCTGCAAGTGCCTATGAAATATGCCCCCTCTTAAACATTCTTTGTGTATGTACATCTCATACCCATATATATAAATAACATTTATGCTAAGAAGAACTTGTAATTGTTAAGATGTTCCAGAACTTTCAAAGCTTTTAGCATAGTTGCATGCTTCAGCAAAAGCAGTCCGTGTGATTGTTGTCAGTCAGTGGCATAATCAATCGTTTATTAGCTACTGCTTTTGATTTTTGAACAAGTGGACATGTTTACAGCCTTTTAGAGCCTGGTTCCATAATCAAAAAGTTTCTTGGGTACGCCAGCACAAGAGTTTGAGATCATAGGTAGCAGTCATCTGATAATTTCTGAAGCCAGATCTGTGCCCGTATTTCCATTCCTTGGGCCCTGGGGGTGTCCTAGATGGGGTGGGAATGCCATTGTCCTTCCCTCTTTATGCTGCCCAGCACATAAGTCATCAAACATGGGAGGAAACAAAAATAGCTCCTTACCAGAAAGAGGTTGAAGCTTTTGTTCTTTGAATGGCTGCATTTCCTATTAAAACCTTGGTTGTTGTATTGTTTTTAAATTTATTATTGGGCTTCCGTTTGTGTTTTTATCTTTTAACAATGATTGCATGCATTGAGAGTATGCTACATTCTTGAAAATTTTTAAAGAAGCAAACTGGAATGTTTGGATTCCCATGTTGTTTATAGAATTTTCATCTCATAGAAGGACATCCAGAATGGGGCACCTGGGTGCCTCAGTTGGTTAAGCGACTGCTTTCGGCTCAGGTCATGATCCCGGAGACCTGGGATCGAGTCCCACATTGGGCTCCCTGCTCGGCGGGAAGCCTGCTTCTCCCTCTCTCACTCCCCCTGCTTGTGTTCCCTCTCTGGCTGTGTTTCTCTCTGTCAAATAAATAAAATCTTTAAAAAAAAAAAAAAAAAAAAGAAGGACACCCAGGAAGGTAGTTTAGCAAATTTAGGATTATTTCACTCTAATTTGGTAGTCCGTATAGAGGGCACTTGCAGAGTTTTCCTTCTGATCATCATCATTGTAGTTAAGATAAATTGACTGCTTTTTCAATAAAGAGTAGTTGGATGTCTGTACTGGTTTCAGGAGTACTTGGTTGAGGCATGTGAAACAGATTCTAATATTGAGACACTCTTGTAACAGAAAAGAGTGAAGCTACTGCCATAGTTCATCAGAAATTAGAAGAACTTTTTTTTTATTATTGGCCTTAATGGGCAGAAGTTCAAAGTAATACTGTGGTCATTATTCATTACCTCTTTTCTTTCAAACAGTGAAACTCTAGAGTTTCTGTGGACAAGGCTGCTTTTTAATGGCATGTTCTCCAAACAGCTGTTAAGCACCCCCTCCTCAATACCACAGACCACATCTGTTCCCACTGTTGATTAGCTAGAGGGTGGAGAAAGAAGAGAGGCTGTAGCATGTGTAATTACCAGTAATTAATTCTTGTTGAGCCTCCTCATTTCCTTCTATTCTAACTCCACCTACTCTTCTTCCTGTCTCTGTTGTAAATTCTATTTCATGTTGGCTACTTGTGGAAAATAATCTTGATGGGTATACAGCTGTTTTCCTAAAATTTTACATTCACCTTACAGTGAAGCTTTTATTTTTCTTCTGGTGGCAAAAATCTCTGGATAAGGCAAGGCAGATAGACAATCCCGAAGTAAGTGAGCATAGCTCTCCTGGCTAGTTTTCCTGCTTCTTCACGTTTTATTTTTGTTGATACTGTTTTCAACTGTCAACAAATATTTATTGAATATTTTGTTTCTTAAAGGAACTATTGCAAGGCATAAATAAGTATGAGGAAAACAATTGTAAGATATAGTCCTGATCCTCCCTGTTAATATACAATGTAATTAGAGACCTAAAATATGTACAAGGAAAAATAATGATATTACTTAACTTATAATGATTATGGGGTAATTGCCCACTGTCAAGACCATAAGGTTGGAGGTAGTATTCTTTATTTATGATAGTGTTCACTATTTTTCTTTCTCTTTGCAATAAGATAAGGCAAAAGGAAGTAGAAATTTGAGCTGTGACATATCACAGTAAAATAGATAGATCCATAGGCTTGCTCTTTAAAGACAGTTCACACTATATCTTCTTCTCAAATCTTAAAAGTCTAGATCTTCAAGATGCGATGCCTCTTGGGAATGTGTTTTTAGGAGAATTGGGCTTCAAGGGGAACATTTTAAAATTGCTTGTTTCTAAAATGTAAAATAATTTAAAAAATGTATTTCCTGCCCTAGTAGGAAAGAGATGACACTGGGATTAATAGGATTTGATAAAGGGATTATTTACCAAAATGGGGGCAGGATCCAGCGAAATCACAAGAGAATTATCTGAACTCCATAGCTAGTTACAGCAGAGATATTACATTGTCCAGTGAAAAGGACTAAGAGGAAGACCACATACTGACCCCAGGAAAGAGATTTGGGTGAAGAAGGCCTTACAATTGCAGGGGGATGGATTTAGCTAGCCCCTTTGTGCCCCTTCAGGGAAAAATCCAGGAGAATGAATAGCCTGTTCTCATTTCCCTCTTGATCTATGCAATGTTTTCCATTAGCCATACTCATTTGGACATTAGGGAACAAGGGATAGAGTCCGTTAGGTTAGCCTTCTACCCCACCAGAGAACAGAGTGGAGAGTGCAGTGGGTTGGGCAAGGAAAGCTATGTGGCCCTTTGTAAGTTTGTATAAGTATGGAAAATACATCTTGGGTAACATAATCCTATGCACTAAATAATCTTGGTGACCAATAAGCATAGGTCTGGAATCAGTATGCTTTATGACAAATCAGTCACTTCTAAGCATGTGCACGGGGAATCATTGATAGAGGTTAGTGATTCTCACCTGGGAGCGATTTTGCCCACCATGGAAAATGTGACCATGTCTGGAGAGCATATTCATATATTCCTATTTATATTCATATTGGGCTTTGTCATTAGGATCTGGTGGAGGGTTGTGATGATGAAGGGGAGACAGTGATGTGCCTTTTCATTCTGTCAGGGTAGGTGCTCAGGTGATTGTTGAAGTAGCTAATGGCCATTACTTTGGGTGGGAAGAGAGGACTAACTTTTGGAAGAATATTGAAATTGAGTCTGAGAATGAAGCTACAAGATGGCATAGGTTTTACACATTGAACATGAGGTGGGCGGGGCCCTTAAAAGGTAAAGATAGATAAAGAAGAGAGACTGTTTTGGACAGTTGGGGTATGTGTCACAGGGTCTTCAAGGACGTGGACTGCATTTGGTCTTGTGAGAGTTAAGCACCATGTTTTGAGCAGTACAGACACTGCGTATTTGTCAAGTGGCTAAGTATGCTGAATTGAAGAGAAATTGTTGGGCGCCTGGGTGGCTCAGTGGGTTAAAGCCTCTGCCTTCGGCTCAGGTCATGATCTCAGGGTTCTGGGATTGAGGCCCACATCGGGCACCCTGCTGGGTAGGGAGCCTGCTTCCTTCTCTCTCTCTGGCCTGCCTCTCTGCCTCCTTGTGATCTCTCTCTCTCTGTCAAATAAATAAATAAAATCTAAAAAAAAAAAAAAAAGAAATTGTTAGTAACAAAAAGAAAGGCACTAGTGGGAAGGGAAGGATGATAAGTGTTGGGCAGTGAGGAGGTGAGATTCTTACTTGAGGGGAAAGATAATGTAGATTACAAAGAAATGAGAGAGCTAGGCCTTAGAGGGCGTCTTGCCTGTGCCACTAAACTTCACAGAAGCCCAGATTTCTGGACTTCATTATGTCTCTGACCTGGACTTGTACCTCACAGTTTCCTTTTTTTTTTTAAGGTTTTGTCTATTTATTTGACAGAGAGAAACACAGCTAGAGAGGGAACACAAGCAGGGGGAGTGAGAGAGGGAGAAGCAGGCTTCCCACCCAGCAGGGAGCCCAATGCAGTGCTCAGTCCCGGGACCCTGGGACCATGATCTGAGCCAAAGGCAGGTGCTTAATGACTGAGCCACCCAAGAGCCCCGACAGTTTCCTTTTTTTAAGATGAAGCACATAGGAACAAGGACATTTAAATGATGGGGTTAGAAACCATTCATCCCATTCCTCTTTTATCAGCTCTGCCCTCTCTCCCTTTTAATAACAGTGACACTATGGGGTGCCTGGGTGGCTCAGTTGGTTAAGCAACTGCTTTCGGCTCAGGTCATGATCCTGGAGACCCGAGATCGAGTCCCACGTCGGGCTCCCTGCTCGGCAGGAAGCCTGCTTCTCCCTCTCTCACTCCCCCTGCTTGTGTTCCCTCTCTAGCTGTGTTTCACTCTGTCAAATAAATAAATAAAATCTTAAAAAAAAAATAACAGTGACACTATTACCTGCATGGACCTAGAACTGCCTCTTTTTCTGGACTCAGCTCAAGACTGAGGCATGCCTACAAAGAGGTTTTATTTATTTATTTATTGAAAGATTTTATTTATTTATTAGCGAGAGAGACAGTGAGAGAGGGAACACAAGCAGGGGAAGCAAGAGAGGGAGAAGCAGGCTTCCCACTGAGCGTGGAGCCTGATGGTGGGCTTGATCCCAGGACCCTGAGATCATGACCTGAGCCAAAGACAGATGCTTAATGATGAGCTTCCCAGGCGCCCCCAAAGAGAAGGTTTTAATAGATCACTCTGTTGGTGTGGAACTTGATGTGATCGGCTCAGTCATCCTATTCTTTTATTTCTGCATGACAGCGTTTAAGTCCTGTTCCTTTCATTTTCAGACAGTGAAAACTACTTAGTTGGAAGTGATCACACTTGTCTTTTTTAAAAATTTAAATTCAGTTAGCCAACATATAGTACGTCATTAGTTTTTGGTGTAGTGTTCAATGATTGATTCATCAGTTGCATACAACATTTGTCTTTTAGGTTCCTTAAGGGCAGTGACATCTTGAAATTTCCACCATGATGAGTAAGACTCATCAGCACAGCTACAAAAATCTCTTCAATCCAACTTTATAGCCAGTCTTGTAAATTTTTTGCATGGAGCTCAACACAGGGTTTGAACTCACAACTGCGAGATCAAGACCTGAGCCAAGATCAATAGTGAGACACTAACCAAGTGAACCACCCCTGTGGTCTGCCAGTCTTACAGATTTTTAAAAGCAGATTTATTGATACTAATTTCAAAAACATGCTTTTGCTGTCTCATCATTAATTTCAAGGAGGTACCACCATCTATGCATGCTCAAGCTGAAAGTCAAAGACTTATCTTTGATTTTTCTCTCTTTTCATTACTTATAACATCTCAACCTTTAGTGTGTTCTAATTCTACTCCCCTTCCTGCTCTGCTGCTACCACCTTATCCCTTGCCCCTGGATTGGTGCTTCTGCTCCTCGCTTCCAGCTCTCATCCCAGGACCCATAAGAATACTTATCATGTAGTAGAAGCTCCATCTGTGTTGGATAAATGAACCATGAAAGTTACTGTTGATGGGGGGAAAAAGAAGAAAAGTTACTGTGATGGGTAAGATTCCTTACAGCCAGCTGGCAAACTCACCAACCTTTAGACCCATCTGATTAAAACTACACGTTGTCTCTGTGATGATAATAATAGTGGTCACAGATTTGTTAAGGCTTATTTTTTTTTCTTCCCCTCACCTGTGACAGATTCTTGACACTCATTTTTAGGATGATAAGCAAAGGGTTTAGAAGTGGCATTGGATCCAAGAAAGCAGGTTGCTCCTCTTTGGCAGTCTCTAGGACAAATCAAGAGTGGCCGTGGGCATGAAATACACCAAGTAACTCCTTAGACTGAGGACTGATTGGATGTGACTATGAAATCACTACAAGTTTTGTGGGGGAGGCTAATCTTTTGGGGGCAATGACCCATTTGAGAATTGGGTGATAGCTGTGGATTCTTTACCCAGAAAAATGTGCATATATATATGAATACAGGATTTTATAGTCTATTAAGGAGATTCATGGACTCACCCATAGCTCATAGCAGGAGTATGTGTAGTTTGAAAATGTACCTTCAAAATGATGTTATATTTGAGATAGTAAAACATCTATTTTTAGGGCGCCTGGGTGGCTCAGTGGGTTAAAGCCTCTGCCTTCAGCTCAGGTCTTGATCTCAGGGTCCTGGGATCGAGGCCCCCCTCGGGCTCTCTGCTCGGCAGGGAGCCTGCTTCCTCCTCTCTCTCTGCCTGCCTCTCTGCCTACTTGTGATCTCTCTCTCTGTCAAATAAATAAATAAATAAAATCTTTAAAACAAAAACAAAAAATCTATTTTTAAAATATGACTACAGGAAGTAACATGGTAAAGTATCTGCAGATGGGGACATTGCAGAAAAGAGATTATTTCTCTTTTTCTGATACTTAATGGTATTACAGCAGAATCTTAAGGGGTGGGGAATTGTGAGGGTTTTGTTTGTTTGTTTATCAAACCTGAAAAATGAGGGATGTTGGCTGGTTTTGCCTTACTCTTTTTTGTTGAGGAGGTGGAGGAGCAGGGAACATAAAGCACCCATTGCTGCAGACCTTGTGTGCCTCTTAACCAGAGCGTGGACCATAGACAGTCTCTGAGCTTCCGTGGGCCCAGCAGCCAATAGGTGAGAAGCAGAAGGTGGAAGCAGGTGGATGTAGGCACAGGATGGAAGAAGAGAAATTTCTTCAGCATCTGCCCAGGTTGAACCCAGTCCCTGCAACCCAGCAGTGCCTTTTCTTCTTCCCCTGTTTTAGTTTGTCTTGGCATATCCATTAAACATTAACACACCAGCAAAGGAGATTGTCCTCTTTGCTAGAAGTTCTTACAAAAACTTGACTATGTTTTTTATTCCATTTCCTTTAGAGTTAAGAGAAGCTCTTATTTCCAAACTTACAGTCATAGTTTCTTGTATTGCTAATGTTTTCACAGTCTCAAGCTCGCTTGTTTTCGATGTCACTAAAGCAGAAGGTATTTTGTCCCGCTACCTAAGCAATAAAAGCAAGTATGTAATGCTGTAGTACCAGAGTTGTGGGGTTTTTTTCCTGCACAATGTATTAACTAAGCAGAAAATTTAAAAGAACAAAGACAATAAAAGTAATGTTTGTTTAGTAGTAGTTTGAGATATTTCAGGAGAGATGAGATGTGAAGAAAAGCAGTGGCCATATTTAGAAAGCTGCCTCAAACCCAAGAGTATCTATTGAAGTAAACTTGATGACAGACTTTTTTCCTCTTCATGAATCATTGTATTCCTATAAAAGCGAAAATTCCTCTTCATCTAAACAAACGGCTCCCACATCTGTTTTCTTGGTTTCTCAAAAGGGTGTCTTTGGCTTGCATTTTTTTTAAAGTGTTTATCTGTTTAAAATGAAATATCGTCAAAAGCAGTTTATACATCAAAATCCAAGTTGGTCTTCAGTTTCTAAGAATTAGTCAAGAATGATCTGGTGGTAATGGTGGTGGTGTAGGGAAAAAAGAACACATTCTGTATTCTGCACTAGGTAAGTTTTCTCTCACCATACTCTTTAAGTCTCATTGATTTATATTTAACTGTGTACATGCTCTTTTGACTCTAGGGACTGATCAAGTAGTTAACTTTGTCATAGGTAGCCCATCCCAGTATTTTAACGCTCTGGGCTCTGAGTTCCGAGTGTAAGTACTTTCCAAATTAGTAGCATGGGAATTAATTTATTGGTCCCATTGACTAAGAACTGACCTATAGTGAGATTGTTTTCTTTAATCGCATAATCAATTTTCCGTACTCTGTCACTAAGAGAAACACACTCCTAAATGGTGTGTAAAGTGTCGCGCTTTTCTAAAGCCCTTTTTCAGTTCACAGTTGCTCTTGAGTCTGTGCACCCCTCCGGGGTTTTGGTTTTATCTTTTTTAATCTTTAGCCTCTTCTTGTATAACTGGCTGCCTTGCCCTTGAGCCCATCCTCCCTTTTAAAAATAAAGAATGAGGAGCAGCTGAAGTGCCAGCCCTTTTGCAGCTGACAGAAATCTGATCTACTGCTTGGATTCTTTATCTGGGTACCGGAATGCCAGTGGTGTGTGACTGGTCTTAGTCTTGCCATTCGCAGTCACAGGCTTTAAGAGGGTGGGAGCAGAGGAGGTTGTCTTCAAGAGAAAGAAAGATCTTTTTCTGTGGGGAGAGATCTGGAAGAAAGGCTGTGGATCAGCACATGGGGTCCTACTGCATGGCACAGTAGGATTTCTGGGCCCCAACCTAGGCAGTTTTCTTTTACGAGGTTGTGCAGGCCTCCTCCCACCTCCTGAGCTACAGCTGTCTGTTCTGTCAAAACAGTAGCTTGCTCTGAGGTCGAAGGTCCATGAGAACTGTGAGACATTTGATGTTATTGAAACCAAATTAGCAACAAAGGCAATTTAACAAAGGCAACTTAGGACTTAATGTCTCTCAAAGGGTGTGAAGATTGTTATTTGGAAACTGAGCAGAACCCCTCCTCCATAGCTCCTTTTTTTCATTTGGACAAGAACTGCTTCACAAATGGCGCCAAACTTGCCTTAAGAAAGAACTCCCTTCCCCTTCTCAGATGCAGGAGAGAGGCAGGAAAAGGATGGCTATGCAGGAGCTAAGGGAGGCTCTTGTGGAGTGAATTGATGGATGTTCAGTCTTCCTCTTGAGCCTATCACTGCCTCAAGGAGGGAAGCCAGTGCCTTTGGCTATTGTGGTTGCTCATAAAAAAGGTACTCCCACTTTTTTGAGCTTGTTTGGAGGGTTAATACAATTATTTGTATTAGGCACTAGCCACCTGTTGGGATCGGTCTCATTAAAGGTCAGCGTGTGGTGCCTAGCTGTCTGTGGCAGCCTGCATCAGATTTGCCAGTGACCACTGGTGTGTGTGACACCTGCCAGTTGTGACAGAAAGAATGAAGATCTAATAGCTGAAAGGGAAAAAAAAGGTGCTGGAGGAGGAATGAGAGATCGGGGGTCCCACAGAGCACCATTACTGTAGTTTGGCTGCTGGTTTACCTTGTCTCCCTATTCTCCTGCTGCCCCTTCGTTGAGCTCAGCCATCCATTTGATGGATTCTGTGTGCATGCTGACCTTGCTTTGATTTATTCATTTATTGCATCTCTGTAGAGCATTGGAAATCTTACACCTGAAACTTTTACATCCTCTCCGTTGAGCACCTTAGCTTCCATCTGCCTTCCTATCTTCTCCATTCACATGTCCACAGGCATAGTGTATTCATCACTTCCAAATGGCCCTTAAGGCTCTGCTCCCCAGCCTGTTGTTCCCCTTCCTGGATTCCCTCTCTCAGTGAGTGACAGCACTGTCTACCCAGTTGTTAAGCCAGAAACATTGGTATCATACTTGACTCCTCTACCTCTTCCTCATGCCCCAAATCCAGCCAGTTGCCAAGTCCTGTAGTTTTCACTTCCTAAATGCCTGTGACTCCCCAGTGCTACGTAAGCTTCATTACTTTTCCCAGGATGCTCCCCCTGGCTGATAGGTATGCTCCACATGTTTTATAGTTAGACCTCTTTAACTTGTCGATCCAGTGGTGTCACTCCCCAGTTTAAAGTTATTAATGTGTGGGACGCCTGAGTGGCTCAGTTGGTTAAGCCACTGCCTTCGGCTCAGGTCATGATCCTGGAGACCCGGGATCGAGTCCCACATCGGGCTGCCTGCTCGGCGGGAAGCCTGCTTCTCCCTCTCTCACTCCCCCTGCTTGTGTTCCCTCTCTGGCTGTGTTTCTCTCTGTCAAATAAATAAAATCTTTAAAAAAAAAAATAAAGTTATTAATGTGGTTTACAAGGCCTTTCACAGTAGAGCCACTCTCCTGCCTTCTCCCTATTTTCCTGAACCTTCTAGTCTTGGCCCCACTTTCAATTTTTTTCTTATTGCAAAAAAAAACTTCTATAATTTTTTGAAAGTTTAATGTTGTTTAATCACCACTGAGAGTTTCTCTTTGTCCTTTGGATCCTCACCAACATTCTTCCTCCATCTTCCTTTGCCCGTTACTCCCTATACCTACCTTCCCTTCTGTACATTCTGCTTCCGTCAAGTTTTCTCTAACTCCCACCACAGGGGCCCCTATTCTCTGTGTGTGTCTGGATATATGTATATGTTTTTCCTGTCGCATATTTGGTTCTCTGCTCCACTAGATGTTATACATTATAGAGGGAAGACATTGTGTCTAAATCATTTATTTCTGTGTTCTGTTTCACCTAGTACATGAGAAGTATTTAGTAAATACTTGGTGAGTGAATGAATCAGTTCCTTTTTGAGGTTCTAAGTGAGAGGAAAATTATAGTGCTTCCTATAATTCATATCAAATACTTGAGCCTTGGCCAGATTAGACAGTGGTAGTGCAATGAAGTCCAAAAGTAAAGGTTTATATTTTTTAATCATAGGGAGCTAAATCCTGTATAGTCTTTGTATTGATATTTTATCTTCTTCATATTCTGTCCCTGTATCCTAAAGGACTTTCTCAATTTGATACCTGTTGCTTTCAGAATTTCTCTATATTCTTCCCAGAGAAAATACAGAAGGTGATGGGATAGGAGGAAATGTGATGGATAAATGGGAAAGCATTATTTGATTGATCCTTAAATACATTTATTCTAGACGCATGTCTGAATATGTGTCTCTAACACCTGTGTCTCTGGAGAGGTGAACACAATTCCATTTCCCTAAAACTAGGGAAAATGCAGACTTATGTGCTGTGTGTTTATCTTCAGCCTATAATATTTCTATTTGAAGCAGGAACCATCTATATTTTAATCATACCTAGTTCCTAGAATCTGTTTTCTGAACTTCTAGTAAATGGGACGGCAAAGGAAGGACAGCATTTTCTTTAAAAAAAAAATTCGTAACAGTGTGCTCTAGGAGAGCATATCAAAAGTACAGTCAGTATAGAACAAAATGTAGTATTTATCCTTGGTACTAAGCTGGGGACTTGTTCGCCCCCTACTCCTCCTGCCCTCCACGAGGTGTTGGGTTTAAAAAGTTCTCCCTCCTCTGACCTTCCTTAAAGCAGAGAGTAAGGATGAACTGTTCCATGGCTACCTTGTCACATACCAGTCCTAAAAGCTTTCAGAAATCAAAAATGCTTCCATCACAGTGGTGACAGTAAGCCCTTGGTCACTCCAGCTTCACGTTGTCTCCAGACTACCGCCTAGCTACTCTGCCAGGGTCGAGCTTCAGGCCAGGTACTTAGTCATGACAAGTGACAACCTGTTAAAGCTGCCTCTCGTGGGGGCTGGGAGCTCAAAGTTTTCTAGTCACATATTCCCATGACCTCAGTTATAACAAAAATGTTGCAGATTCTAGAAAATGCTAATGTCCTTTTTAGCTGTAAGTATTATCTTGATTGCAGTGCTTCACAATTGCCCAACTTCATTATCTGCGCATAGCCAGCCTGACGCCTTCTTCTCAAATAGACAATTATGATCAATTAAGCACTTTCAGGCCTTATAGAATACTTAATTTTATTAGTCAATTATTTGTGCTTTGAAAGAGTTAATGGTAGCTACCCAAGCCATTATTAGAAATTAGTATGTCCCAAAATAGAAAGGCTATTTCCTTTGTGTATGGCACTGCAGTGGAAAATGCCAAGCATAGTTTTTACTGAGTTAAAGGGTGAGGGAAGGCGGAGTGGGGGAGAAAGTTACATGTAAATCATTTAGCCATTAACCTAATGGGTGGATTTATAAATCCTATTACTATAAGCCCTTTTCATTTCCACTGAGGCCTGGTGCATGCTTGATCCCACTAATGTAAAATTCATTCCATCTAAGTGATTACTGAAGTAAGACACTTTGAGTCAATTTTAATCAGGGTGTGTGAAACTTGCCTGAGCGCCGATGTTCAGTAAAGCGCGGACATAGTTTGACCGTGTCTTAATTAGCCTCTCGGATGAGTTATGCAAGAAGTCAATCAGGGAACCAAATCTGAGCCTTCTGACTTGTCCGTGTTCTTCAGTGAGGGAAATAACACTGTAGGGGCTGAAAATACGCAATTCCAAAACAAGAGGCAAAGACCTTCGGGCGGGGTGTTTCTAGTCCTGTGGGCATTATGGGAATTCTGAGAAATCTGAAAGCTTGATTCTTATGGCTAATTGGAGGATCTTCAATGGTACTTATATTTAAATGAATCACACTTTCAAATCTGATGTAATATGTGGACCTTCTTCCTAGAAAAATGCATATAGGCGCACAAATTTTTCCTTACAGTTTCAGGGATGTTCACATTTCTTGACCTTAGGTTAGGTAATATCTCCTGCGCTGGTGTCAATCTTGGTGTCTTAGGGTTTGGGTATTTTTTGAAAATTTAGTATTTAAGAGTGTAGGCTCTCATTTGAACCCTTGTGTTGGTGAGTAGATTCAGCTCAAGGGTGCTTTAAAGTCAATTCTACAAGGTCTCCAGGGTCCCATGTCAGATATAATCCCAAGTATGGCAGTAATGCACAGAAGCTCAAGTGAAGCACAGGGGACACAAGTTTCTGAACTGGAGGTTGAAGTGGAGGAGGAATAGAGAGTAAGAATGTTATGAAAGGAAGATTTCTTTAAAGGTGAAAACAGTTTTTTAAAAGTCAAAATGTCAGGTGGGTTTTTAAAAAAAATACACAAGGTGAGTAAATCTTTGGGGGCAAGGAATTATAAGACAAGGGAGAAATTCACTTCTCATTTCACATACTCAAAGTTGTAGATTGTTATATTTTAAGTAAGTCAAAATGAGAGCCTTGACACATTTTAGGGCAGTAATTGAGAGATAGTCATAAATATCACCCAGTGTAACTATTAGGGAGGAAAAACCTATCAGAAAGCTTTGTTTTTTTAGCGTGTTTTATATTCTGTACACATGAGCTATCAGAAGGTCTGGGCTGTAAATTATGGATTTAAAACAAAATCAGTTTATCTGGAAATGAGCCGTATGGGAGAGTTACACTTTCAGTCAAGTTTATAATTAATGGGCCTTTATCACTGGGGTAGACATTCATTTCTCTTGAGTGAGTATTTGTTTATCTAACATACATAGTGCTTGAAGGTGGGGTTAAACTGATTTGCTCTTCACTTCTTTAAATGCATGCTGGGTGTGGGTTTAATAGCCGTTTTTTGCAGCCAGCTTTCGGGTTCTTTTGTTGTGGAGATGCACTTATCAGTCCGTGGCTTTGCTCTTCTCATGTTGGACCATTAGGGTTTGCTTCCTTTTATCAGAACTTAAAAAATAAATGTTTATTGAAGTAATTTAATCATATGTGCTAGGCATTTTGTCAAGTTTAATAGCTAAGACATGTTTCTCCTTATGATTTGCTTATATTTGTTATAGAGTGATGTGCTCTGGTATACACAGAGTACTCTGAGGGCTACATTGGAATAATGTATTCCTTAATGCCATTTAGCTGGGAGGCCAGAGAGGTTATTTTGTTGGTGTAAAGTTCCTTGTAAAATAAGGAGACATTAAGTAATAATAATAGCTAACATTTATGAGCACTATGTACCAGGAACTGTAGAAAAGAATTTACATGTGTTACATTTAATGTTCATAGTAAGCCCTAGTGTAAGGAAACTGTGGTTATTGTCTCCATTTTACAGTTAAGTGTTGGGGCACAGAGAGATTAGATTATGTGCTTGGGGTCACACAGCTTGTAAGCAGTGCTGTTACACTTTGAACTTAGGTAGTCTGTATCAGTCAGGTTTCTCCAGAGAAACAGAACCAGTTTTGGGGGGGTATATGTTTGGAGGGGAGATGGAGAGAGAGAAAGGATGAGAGAGATTGATGGATTGATTGATTTTTAAGGCATTGGCTCATGGGATTTTAGGGACTGGTAAGACTGAACTCTAAGGGCTGGTCAACAGGCTGAAGACAAACATACAGCACATGAGTCTGCAATTTCCTTGGAGGACTTCATTCCTTTCTGGCTTAAGGCTTTCAAATGATTAGGTGAGGTCCACCCACATTATGGTGAGGATAATATGTTATGGTGAGGATAATCTACTTTGCTCAAAATCTGCTGATTTAAATCTTGGTCTCATGTTAAGAAAAACACAAAACCACCCAAAACAAGAAAACCTTTACAACAACGTCTAGACTGGTGTCTGACCAAATAACTGGATATCACTGGCCTAACCCAGTTGACACACAAAATTAACCATCACACAGCCTAACTTCTGAACCCACACTTTGTACCACTGTGGGGAAACATCATGTGAAAAGCACAGAAGCGAGAAAAGAACACGGTGGCTTGTTCAGTGAACTCAACATATATCAGGAAGGCTGAATTTAAGGATGCATGTGTGAAGCATTCGAACGTAAGTTGGGCCTGAACTATATCTTGAGTCTTGAGGTAAGCTAAGGGATTTGGATTTCATTGCAAAGAGTATGTTTTAGAAAGAGCACTGGCAAAGCATAAAGAATGGTTTGAAATAGTGATGCTAGAGACAGGTAAGCTGAATGAGTGGTGAGAGCTTGAAGGAGGGAGAGCACATCGGCAGGAAGAGAGAAACTAATGTGAGACTTGTTAGCTCATTGGATTAGAAAGGAAGTCAATCTTTTATTTTAGTCTGAGGCTCTTGGAGGGGCCGTTTATCCTGTTTGGAGCCGGGGAGGGTTTGGAAGAGATGGATGGGGTTTAGAAGGATTTCTTATGGGACAGACAGTGGAATATGCACTTGGAGCAAGAAAATATTGTCATTAGTATGTCACTGATTCTCAAAGATGGGCATTTTTGTCCCCCAGGAAATGTTTGGCAATATCCACAGACCATTTCAGTTGTCACAGCTGGAGAGTCTGTGTGCATACCTGCATGCATGCTACTGGCATCTAGTGGGTAGAGGCCAGGGACAGCCCCCCCCCCCAATGACAAAAATTCTCTGGCCTAAAATGTCAGTAGTGCTGAGGTTGGGAAGTCCTGGTGTATATATGTAGACGATGTGTGTATGTATTCTCCTGGGGTAGAGGAGGAGATCTCAACAGAGGGTGTCGATTGTTTTATGTATGGTAAATACATCCACTCACTTATATTAAGTGCATTAAGCCATATGCAGACAACTTGTGAGAGCCTACGTATTCCTGTTTATTTCACATAGTCCTCAAAATATATGGATCTGTGTTCTTATAGTGCTGATGGTCTTTGTTGGACGTATTAGTGCCTCCTTTTCCTACTATTAAAGAAATGAGTGTGGTTGAAACACACACAAAAAAACCAGATAGAAGGATAGGATGTTTCTATGTGTCAAACTTGGATTCTACATTTTTAGATCTAGAAGGAGTCCCTGCCTCTCATTTTTTAAATGAGGATGCTAAGACCTAGAGAGGGAACCCAGATGGTTTGCAAATCATTTAACTACTATTTGGCAGTTTAAACTAGTACTCACGTTTCAGAGCCCTGACTTTTCTTTAAACTCGTATTTGTTTGATGTTTTATCTCGGCTATCCGTGTTTTCAGCATAGAGTTCTTTTTAGTCCCATGTATCTCAGGGGCCTGGGTGGTACTTTTCCCCCAGTCTTAAAGAAGGTAAAACTCAGTTTTAAAGGCAGTAAGGAACCCAGACAGGAATGTTAAGTAGTAGAGAACGAAAGTAGGGTTGCTTAATTAAATCTACAGTCTCTGCTCCTTGAGCATCTTACAGAGAAGACGCACACTTAAGAATAACGGGGGATAGGAAAATAAGGAAAAGGCAGTCGAATGTAATGAGGATGAAATAAATGTTTGCCAAGTGGGAGAACTGAGTAACACAGAGTCCTGCTTGGAAACTGCTGAAATTGGGACTAGGAAAGCTTAGATAATGGTTGGATTACCAAATATCATAATATTTATATTTCTTCTACTTTTCTCTTCCCTATCCTTCAAAACTATTCATTTTGCTACCCCTGTTATGCTAATGTATTTTTTTAAAAATCTTTTGAGTTTAATTCTAATTTTATGTCATCGGTAACAGAAGAATCCTAAAGCCATTGAGATTTCAGTTGTCATTCTGTTCATGCGTTATTTGTTTAGGATTTGACTTTACCCAACATTTTTTTAACTTATAGGATTTCTGTTGTGTTTAGTATACACATCATCTGCCATCATATCATCAAAGTGGGTTCTTGTTAGTAGATATCACTGTACTAGACCTGTGCTTTTGGAAAAGGAGCTTGAAACTTTTTTTTTAACCGTGGAAAATTGGTGTTTTCTAGCTTTCATTTAGTATTAATAAGCATATTTTTAGTCTATAATACCATTTAAAACCATTTCTTAACCTTTAAATGCATTGGCAGACACCCCTATTCTGTCCGACAAAAGTAAAGACCCCAGCTTTATCCTGGCTTTGGCCAGAGAATTTGTAAATATGCACGTCAATAGAAGTTGGTGTTAGGTCTCTGCTGCTGTTAAACCCGGCATCATAAACATGCTCTTTCTGCTTAGTAAACCACATTGTGGGTGTATTCCTGAATACATTATTTTCTTGAGGAAAGAGTTTTTTTTAAATACACTTTGCATGTCCTTTTAGTCCCCACTGGCCTTCACCGGCCTTCAGAGGTTCAGATTGGAGTTAAAATACTTTTTGGTACTATTTTAATTATTGCTCTCCCCACCCCCACTCCTTTCCTGTTTCCCCTCCTCTTTTCCCCTAACGGCACTGTTCTGCAAAGCCTGCAATGATTGATATGATGGCAGTGCTGTCATTCTTTTTTACCAAAAAAAAAGTCATTTTTGTTCTAGTTATTTTAATAGAGTCCCATTAAAGATGTATTGCTGACTGAAATATCGGCACGAAGGGCTCTCACTGAGCTGAGCCCAGGAATTAAGAAGTCAGGAAATCGGCTGCTGCATTGCAAGAGAGCCTTGTGTGACACCGAATCTCCTGATTGGGGAGATCATTACTGCTATTATGACTCGACTTGCGTAGGAATTTTAAATTCCATCTGAATGTCAGTAATAACCCTCTTAGCAAATTATCCTGAATAAAATCACGAAGGCATTTTATATAATAGGTGTTGAATTACTGGATAGATTTGCTAATTAAATACTCTTTGTTCTGCTGCAGTTGACATTACAGGGTAAGATCTTGAACAATTATTCTCAACAGCTGTACTTTGTTAAGGGAAAAATTAACCACAAAGTTTATTTTTTTACATTTGAAGTTGGCAGATTTTTGAAATGTGCTTGAAAAAATTCCATCATCCAATTGGTAATGAGTAGATAAATATGCAGGTGTTGCTGTGAAATCAGATAACTGCAGACTGCCTTATTAATGAATTTAGCAAGCCTTTATAGCCCTGTTTTCTAGCTCTTGGCACTTATAAAATGATTTTCTGTCAGAATGGGTAGCTTTGATATTAGGCTTGTCAATTTGAAGTGAACTTAGGAACGGACATCTGGTAATCCCTGTACCATGTGTCCAGTAGACTTTTCTTGATACCTGTGACTTTTAAAAATGCATTTTCTTAATGGGGAAGATGCCTGTGAGGTATAAGTTTTTCACTATTGGCTTCCAGAACAGTCATGTGGTATGGACTTTTTAACAAGGCAGTGAAACATTCTGAAAAGAAAATGAGACATAAGGTCCAGCTTCTAGATCAAACTCTTGGTTAGTTCTATTATTTTGGGTAAAATCACAGGGCCTAATTTTACTCATCTATAAAATGGGGTTTGTAATACTGCCTACTCCTTAGGATTATTCTTTCAGCATTTTACAAATAATTGTTACTAGGTCCTATGCACTAGGCCCTGTGCTTCATACTAAGAATTTGGTAGCCCACAGGGTATCTAACAGCTGAGCCCTCTCCAGTGAGCAGTTTCAATCAAGGGTGGCTTTCAGGTGATCCTGCTAATGAAGCACTTGGGTAAACATTGGTCTGGACAGGGCACTGTGGTACCCGCCATGTAAAAGTGCTTTAGTGAAGAACTGTGAGAGGTCAGGGTCAGCCTGGTTGTGGGTTGTCTCCTATAGAATGGACTGAAGAGTTGATGTGCTGTAGGTGAGGACCTTGAACCTGAAATGGAGCATAGTCATCAGCTACTGTTGAGGTCCCCAGGAAAGATGGTGATAAAACTATCCTCAGTGCCTGGAGCCAGCCCCGGCAACGGTCAGGGTTTCCAGAAGGTGGTGACGGAGTGGAGCGCTATTTGGCTAATTTATAAAACCTTTGAACCCATATAACTTTTGGCCCAATAAGTCTTCTTATAGGAGTTTATCTTATTACTGGCAGTTTATTTATGTATAAGGATTATCTGTTGAAATGTGGTTTAAGGTAAAGATCAGAAACAACCTACATGTTTATTACTAGAACACTGGTTAGATATATCATGATCAATTCACACATTGGAATACTGTATAGCTGTTAAAAAAAGAATAAGGCAGCTCTGTGTGTATAGATAGGAAAAGAATTAGGTGGAAAAAAGCAGTTCCAGTATAGTCTTTATGCTTTGCTTCGTTTTCTACCATTTTTGTGCAAAAGGTCCAACACCAGTTTTCTGCTGTCAAAGAGGGAATGGTTTTGGTAGCAGCTTTCAGGTTGTGCATGGAAATGGTTGTGAGCTGGTGGTGGGAGAGAATAGAGGTGGTGGTAGATCTGAAAGATGAAGGTTGCCAGTACACATTGGAAGTACACTCAAGGATGACATAGTAGTTCCATGGTGTGAAAGAAGAGTAGAGGAAATTGGTTCCTGCATATACTGAGTTGCAGGGAAAGGTTGACAGGCTCTGTCTGAGGTATTTTACTTAGGTAATGGTTACCTTGTAGAGTTGTCTGTTGTGATGAGGAAGGCAAAGCCTGGTGGGGTGGAAGTGGGGAGGGTGAAGAGAACTTGTGATGAGCAGTTCTGTCCTCACTGTGATTAACTTGGTTGATCTCATTATTGCCCTCTTCCCGAAGGAATTGTCAGATAGTCTCCCACAATGCATTTCCCTGCAATTTAGATGTTTAAAAGTGAAGATGAAGTGGAGGAGAGTGAATGCTTTTTAGGAGTTAACTGAATTTCAGGAAAGTAATTGGGATTACTATGAGACCCATCAGTCACCTAGCAAATGATTTTTCTGAGCACCTGTCACATAGGAAGCCTAGAGTTAGGCACGAACATGTGCTCTGGCCTCCAGGAGATTGTGGACTAGTTGGGGAGGGTACAAACTGTCAACTGAAAACCATTTTCAGAAATAGGATTGTCATGATTATCTTAGGCCACTGGTCCTTAGCTCTGCCTGCAACATGAGTACCTGGAGAGCTTTTTCAAAAAATTGCTGGGGCTGTTTTGTTTTTTTTTTTTAAAGATTCCCCAGGTAGTTCCAGTCTGTACAGCCACTATTAAAATCATTGATTAGGGTGCCTGGGTGGCTCAGTCAGTTAAGCATCTGCCTTCAGCTCAGATCATGATCCTGGGGTCCTGGGATCAAGCCCTGCATTAGGCTCCCTGCTCTCCATCTGCCTGTCCTTCCCTCTCTGCTCATGCTTTCTCTCTTTCTTAAATAAATAAATAAGTAGATAGATAGATAGATAGATAAATAAATATTTAAAAAAATCGGTTAGCCTAATCCATATTCACCACCACCCACCACTCCCAGGGTAAGGGAAGGGCTTTCTTCTCTAAGAACATAGGACAGTGAATGCCTGATCAAAATTAGGAGACTGTAATAAAGGGGGGAGGAAGCAATGGAAGTGGAAGTAAGGGGTGGGTATAAAAGATAATCTAAGTTCAGGGTTTATGGGGCTTGTAATACATGTCTCCAGTCTGCAGCTATATGGGGCTAGGGGCAGTCTTGTCTACACATATTATCTAAATGTTTGTTTCCATTCATTGAATATTTATTGCACCTCGCCTTTGTACTGGGCACTGTGCTAGCTCTAGAGAATATGTGAAGGTCTACTCGCTGCCTTCAGGAAATTTACAATCTTGAGAAGAAATTTAAATCTAGTGCATATATATTTATTTTTTTCACTTTTTAAGATTTTGAATACCATGGGTAAGCATTGCCAGATTTGAAATGCTCTGTTAAGCTTTTGTTTTCAGCCATGCAGTTCTATTTAAATATCAGTTATGAGTGTAGTTTGCCTTTTTGCCATATCATAAAGGCATGTTTTTATTATGCATGTTTATTAAAAATAGATCTTTACATAAATCTTCAATAGATATTTATAGTAGAGCTGCTTACATATCTCTGGCTGAAAATCAACATAGAGTCCAACATACTTTTAGATTATGTTGATACTACTGTTATTTTGAGGGTTGTAGTTAGAAAACCATACAGAGCTTTAAAATGTGTGACCACTCATTGGGTTATCTATCTCTGTGTATACTTACTTAGGTTTATGGTTTTGTAACTATGTAATACATTAATGGTGACTTTTTCTTTCATTTAGATTTTGATGCATACAAAGGAGATGGTACAGAAGGTAATGCTGAGCATTTTCATTATATAATGATTTATAAATTTCATACATTGTGATGTTTTTGTATTCAAGGAAAATTGTAACCCAGACAGACTGGAAATGGCTTCTTAGGATGCCTGGTTTACATTTATAATCCCTCCTAATGGATTATAGCTTTTTTTCTTTTACTAACACTGATATGATCTGGCCGCTGCTTGAAGTCTGTATGTGAGTGTTTCAAGCAAATTAGTAACAGTGCTAATTAGAGTTTACTTCCAGGCCTTTATACTATATGTGCTCTAGTGTTGTTTGTTATGATTGATTTTTTTTGGCATTCTTCATATTCTACTAAATACTGCTGGAAACTGAAGAATTTCATATGGATTTGTGCTCCTGAATTTTCAAGACCCATTATGTTTCTGCTTTATAAATTGCCATGACCACTAAGCTTAATGATACAGTGGATAAATATAGACCCCCCCTTCCTAGTTTCTTCTCCTCCTTTATATTATTCAGTTCCACGGTTTGTTTCTGTTGAAACCAGACATTTCCCCTGCCCCTCTGCTGTCTATTTTAAGAAAATTAGCTAGATTTTCTTAACGTGACAGTGGCTTTCCTTTCTAGTTTATTGGAGCTTAATCTTTAATTGTACTCCTTTGACACTATGGTAGGAATAAACATAAACTTTTGAAAAATCAACAGAACCTGTAATTTCTGTAGTATAGAAAATCTTGAGTTTCACTGTATATTATGGTCACTGTGTTCTTGTTAAATTTTTTAATTTTTGCTTTTTATTAGATGAATCTTGAAGTTATTTATGGAGATACAGATTCAATCATGATAAATACCAACAGCACCGATCTGGAAGAAGTATATAAGTTGGGGAACAAGGTGAAATAATTTGATGAAATTATCTGTTTTACCTACTTTATGAATTCTCTTTTTACATGGAACTTCATAAATTTACATATGTGTACATACGTGCTTCTGAAAATAATAAGCAGTGTTTCTCATTTCCTCATCCTCTTATTTTTCTTAACCTCTGCTCCAGTTGTTTGTTTCTAAGGGTAAGATTCAAAGAATTTTTTTTCCTTAAGTGATAAATACATTTTTACTTTGAAAACAGTGTGAGATGTTTTCATCTTGTTTCTACGTCTGGTGACTCTGGTGTTCTCCTCATACTTCTGTGATGTTGGGCTTGGGCCTGGCTACAGTGGTATCTCTAACTCTGGCTGCTGTTGTACTGGGTCTTTCAAGGGGGTTCACACTGCTTCACATCCTGTGATCTGCCCTGTGTCTACTATCTGATAAAAGAAGAAAGCAAAAAAAAATTAATTTAAATTTAAAATATGGGGGCACCTGGGTGGCTCAGTTGGTTAAGCATCTGCCTTTAGCTCAGATCATGATCTCAGGGTCCTGGGATCGAGCCCCAAGTCAGGCTCCCTGCTCAGCGGGGAGTCTGTTTCTCCCTCTCCCTCTGCCCTTCCACCCCTGCTCTTGTTATTCTCCCTTGCAGATAAGTAAATAAAATCTTAAAAAAATGGCCTTTAAAATATGGCCATATTTATACTTATCACAGTATCATGCTTGAGGAGAAATACATCTCTAGTAGTATTCATATGGATTTATATGCTGGTATGGATAAACAGCTATCTACATACATGTACACACACTTATAATTTTTTACAGGAGTACTTAAAATATATTTGAAAAGGCAAGTGGGCATTTAAAAGTAATCATTTGTCACCTCCTAATTAAAATTAGTGTGTCTTGAGTACTTGCTATGTTAAGATCTTGTCCCAGTAAACTAGAACTAAGATAACATCTTACAAAGTAACAACTTCCTGCCTTTCTCCACTAGTATGTGTGAAATATGACTTGTAGGCTTCACCTGAGAGCAGGCCTGGCCTATTGTGCTCATACTGGACTTCAAAAAGCTGTGTATTTTCCCTAGATGATTGGCTGTGCCTTGAGCCTGTCAGTAAAGAGTAGGTGATTGGTTGTTTTTTTTTTCAACATATGATTATTTCCTTACCTATAAGGTGCTTTGGGATGTACAGGGAGATCTTAGATATTATTTCTTTTTAGGATTTTATTTATTTATTTTAGAGAGAGAGAACGCACGTGCGCAGTGGCAGGGGCAGAAAGAGAGAGAGAGAGAGAGAGAGAGAGAGAGAGAGAATCTCAAGCACAGTCCACACTAAGCACACAACGTAATGTGGGGCTCCATCCCATGACCCTGAGATCATGACCTGAGCTAAAACCAAGAGTCAGATTCTCAACCAACTGAGCCACCCATGTGCCTTTTAGAAATTATTTTAATAGTCAAAGTTTTACTTATTTATAGCCACATGTATACTTGTTGGACTATCTAATCTCTAATTCAGTAGTTTGAAGGTAAAAACATACATTTAGTTTATAGATTCAAAGAGACTATTTCATAATTTTTGTAAATTTTCTGGGGCTGACCCTGCCAATTCTGTCCTTTGGTTGGATGGGATGATATATTTATATTAATGTGTTTTTTTCAGTCTGTTTTGGTCCCTGTGCTCTTTCAGTGGTTTTGCGTCATAGTGAACATAATACTGTGTTCTGTATCACCTGAATAAATGCATTCTAATCTTATTGGTGAATTCAAGTTGTGTTTAGCTTAAATCTTGGAAATTTGTAGCATGTTCATCTTCTCCCTGGTAGATGTTTGAGAAGCTAATATTAATGTTTGAAATTTTCACAGGTAAAAAGTGAAGTGAACAGGTTATACAAACTGCTTGAAATAGACATTGATGGTGTTTTCAAGTCTTTGCTACTGCTCAAGAAAAAGAAGTACGGTGCTCTGGTTGTTGAACCAACGTCGGATGGGAATTACTCCACCAAACAGGAGCTGAAAGGGTTAGATATCGTTAGAAGAGATTGGTGTGATCTTGCTAAAGAAACTGGAAAGTGAGTTCAGCTTTCATTTTGTTTGTCTGTAAAAACTTGGAGTACTAACGACATGGAGAAGATCTGTGATTCGGCCAAGCCCAAGGACACAACTTTGTTGTTGTTGTTGTTGTTGTAATGTTACATATTAATGCTTCTCACTTATTTGGAGTGGAATTTCCCACGTAGATTAAAACTTAAAGCTAAATTTGCTCAGTAAAAGGTACTTGCTATAAGATGCATCTTAGGAGTTATAACTGATAGGGTGAAACCTTCACATTTTGGCTCCCTCCAGAGTTGGTTTCATTGATGTTGGCTTGTGTCTGTTTTGTTTTACTTTCATATTCTTACTAGAAAGTGCCTTGTGTTGTGTTCCTGAATTATTGTAGAGCCTCTTTAAGAGGAACATAATTGTTAAGGTGTTCCCATGTTGTGGCTTAAATAACCTGGGATTCATAGTGGTCCATTGGCTGAGACTTTGTTCCCATCCATATCATTTGTGTGTAAAGATTCTTAGAAATCTCTAATAAAAAGAAAAGATAATAAGATTCTTACTAAGGTTAATTTAAGAGCTAGTTCTCAAATACCATAAGTACCTCAGAAATAATAACTGTCATGGCTGATAGTAAATAATAAATGTCGGCTTTGGGCACCTGGGTGGCGCAGTGGATTAAAGCCTCTGCCTTCGGCGCAGGTCATGATCTCAGAGTCCTGGGATTGAGGCCCGCGTAGGGCTCTCTGCTCAGCAGGGAGCCTGCTTCCTCCTCTCTCTCTGCCTGCCTCTCTGCCTACTTGTGATCTCTCTCTCTGTCAAATAAATAAATATTTTTTAAAAATCTTTAAAAAAAAATAAATGTCGGCTTTGCATCTGAGACTGGAAATTGTGATGCTAAGGCCTATTTTTTTTTTAAGGGTCACATTAATTTATAAAGCAACCATTTAGAAAAGACTGAATCTTTAGGTATTTAATGTACCATATTTTTAGGTGTTCCTGTTTGATAAACATACCCAGTTCTGAAAATAGAATAATTTTTTTTCTTTAAAGCAAAATTTAAATTAATTTTAATATTGCCAAATATTCACACTTTTTACTTGTTTTCCAGTCCTCTTGCTTTCAAGTTGGGAGACTGAGCAATTGTTGCTTCTGCAAAACCACTCTTGATTAGGCAAAGTTGATCATCCAACTATAGGTCACTGTTAGCCTTTTGTGAAATGAAGTTTGAAATGCTTCATTGCCTCCAAATGTACCCAAAGATGAAACTACATTGTATAGACTGTCGATTAGAGTGTTCTCTTCAGCTTTGTGTTTTCTAAGAAAAGATGCATCATAATAGAAGTAAATTTCTCTGAGTTAGAAATGTATTAGTAATTAAAGCTATACAAATGTTTTTGTCAGGGTTCTTTTTCTGACAAATTGTAATGCAGCTGTCAAACCCTCGCTCTGCACTTTCTCAGAAATGGATAAAATATTGGCTTCCTTACTCCTTTTCTTTTTCCCCTTGTTTTTTCAGGGGGTGTGGGAGAATAATAAGTTTTTCAGGGATAGCATAAGGTTGGAGAACACTGAGGTCAACGACGCTGAAGAAAGAGAAGTTTGAAATCTTCGGGTTTTAAAAAATTTGCATAAAGAACTATATTTCTGCTTACCTAGCTAATAGTCATCTCAGCTTGGTGATATCAGAGATAATATCTTGGTGTTTTATGGGGAAAGTGAAATTTTTATCTTTTAAAATTTTAACCTATGAGTAAAGTACAACTGCTTATAAATTTTGTAATTGCATATATATAGTTGTGGCTGAAACACATACCTTTCTCTGTCTGCATTTTGTATGAAGCCTTAGCTTCTGCATTAGAAAATGGTCTGTATGTTTAAGGGCAAACCTGACATTCCAAGGTTGGTAAACCTTTGGTAGAGTTAATGTTAAAAAACAAATAGTAACGGCCTTTTGGACATTCACTCTCATGTTAGCTTTCAGTACAGCTCTTGTCCACATGTTAATCTAATGGCATTTATCTTCCTTTTCTCTCCTTTATTAATAAAGTATAATATTAAAAAAATGAATCCCTTTCTTTCTTTGCAGCTTTGTCATTGGCCAGATTCTTTCTGATCAAAGCCGAGACACTATAGTGGAAAACATTCAGAAGAGGTTAATAGAAATTGGAGAAAATGTGCTAAATGGCAGTGTCCCAGTGAGCCAGTTTGAAATTAACAAGGTAAATGTAGCATTTATTGCTGAGCCCAGCTGCTGCTGTGTGTTTTTCGCCTCCTTCAGCTAGTTGAAGAACCACCTCATCCTTGCAATCGGAATACATTCTAACTGGTGATGAAAGCTGCTTAACAACTAACTCATTGATGTATTAGCATACCACTCTTCCTCTTCCAGCTGCTGGTGCCCCTGTCATCCATAGGGGCCTTCTCTCTCCGTTTCTTACTTGATAGAAGCCTCGTTTCTATTGATTCTGTGGAGTGATATGGTTGATATTTAGGGGACTAGAGAGTATTACCTTCTACATAGTCCTCATTTATAGTTGTTTGGGAGGACAGGCCTGTAAGCTTAGAGAAAGATGGAGACAGAGTGAGAGAGAGAGAGAGAGAGAAAGAGTGTGTGTGTGTGTGTGTGTGTGTGTGTGTGTGTGTGTGTGTGTGTGAGTGTGTGTGAGAGTGTGAGAGAGGGAAAGAGAGAGAGACTTTCAAAGAAGGTGATCCTTAGAGGTACTGTAATCAGAATGCTTTTTTTTTGGACATAGTTCTTTAGAATTAAGATGGGGGTAACTTTTTCTTTATAGCCAGAGCACTTGTGCTTTTATTTTCTTTTTCAACTGTATAATTTAGACTCTATGGACAGTCTTACTTGTTGAAAGTGAGGAATAATTTTCCTTACCTAATTTGAAAAATAAACCCTTGGTTTCTTTTTTTTTTTTTTTAAGATTTTATTTATTTGACAGCGAGAAACACAGCTAGAGAGGGAACACAAGCAGGGGGAGTGAGAAAGGGAGAAGCAAGCTTCCCGCTGAGCAGGGAGCCCGATGTGGTACTCGATCCCCCGTCTCCGGGATCATGACCTGAGCCGAAGTCGCTTAACCAACTGAGCCACCCAGGCGCCCCAAACCCTTGGTTTCTAAAGTGCAGTGTAATATAAGATGTTAGGTTGCAGATTTCCTGTCCCCTCCCATTTAAAAGAGTACCCTTACGTATTCAGAAGCTAATTTTGCAAATACCATTTTACCCATTTTGTGATAGATTACATTGTCAAAGCTGATACAAAAAGAAATTTTAACGAAAAAGAATCTAATGATGACATTAAATGGAAGACTTAGAGTTAAAACTCATTCATGATACCCCTGTGTTAAAATGATCATCAAGCATCATTGTTCCTTATTCTTGAAAACATATTTTTGCATTGAAGCAATTACAATATATATTATTTTGAAATCTGTTTTTATTTGACCTAAACAGACTGTTCCACATTTCTGTAGCATCTTAAATGATTGTATTAATTTTATATTTCACTGATATATCTTTATTTAAAATTTATGTTTGATTATTTACATTATTTTGGATACTGAAAATAACTATGTTGAAAATCTTTCTTTCTTTATCTTTTTGCTTTTGGATGAATTATTTTCTTAGTTTAGTTCCTTGAAGTTCCTTGAGTCCCAAGATGTAAATACCAATATAGTTCTTGCCAAATTGAAAAGGGTGATACCTCTTGATAAGAACAAAATACATGTGCCAGTTTCACCACAAATTTGCCCACAAATTTGATGAGAGTTCATTGGTGATAATGTCATTGGTGATATTTAAATGAACTAGTGCTATCATTATGATATGAAACAGTGTCTCACTGTTGCATTTAATTTGCATTTCTTTGTTTTTTTAGAGAAGATGAGTATTTTCTATGCATATCCTTAGGATTAATATTTATTCTTAGGTGAGTCATTTGTTTCTTACACCTTAACTGTGAGGTCTTTAATGTCACAAAAAAAGACATTCGTTTCTACATGGAAGTATAAAAATAGAAGTAAATATTGTATGAGGATGATATGCCTTGGCACTAGCTCTTCACTTGAAGTGATGCAGTGTCCCATTGGCATGGCATCACTTGTGACATCTAAAAAGTGATTTCCTTTCCAATTTTGTTTGGTCTGTCCGAGAAATGTGTGTGAGTAAGAGTTATGACTTCAGTCTTCCTTTGATCAATTTTTTGCATTGATTTTGCAGATTGTATCCCTGACATGATCTCCCCTCTTAGAAAGGTGGGCCCTCTTTCACAGGGGGTTCCAGGCAGGAGTTGGGAAGGCTGAATCCAAACATGACCACATTATTGACAGAAGAACACTGAGCGTGTGTCCTCTAGGCCACTGCGCCCAAATTGTCGTCTTCTTACAGGAATGATGGCATCATACCCCAGTGCACTGGCAGTGTCCGAGTCTTGTGTCTCCGAGTCATGAACAGTCAACAGTCTTGTTATTTTGAAGTTTTTTTCCATTGAAATTGTTAAACTTACATAGAAAAGTAGAGAATAGTATTATGAGTCCCCATGTATCCATCATTCAAGATCACTAATTATCAATTTATATTGACATTATTATTTGTAACAATAATAGTAATGTGTTTAGGGGTGTGCCTTCATTTTCTGTGGCATGGCTAAAATTGTGACTTATTGTCTTTATAGTCTCCATTTCACTTAATGTAGTAGCTGACAAATAACAGTTGTTCAGTGAATATTAAAAGAATTCATTTGTTTTCCTACTCTTCCATTCATCAAACATGTAGTACTTCTTATATGTGCAGTGCTACATTCTGGAATATAAAATTGATTAAGCAAAGTTTGGTGCATGTTTTACTAGATGGAAATGGTCTTTCAAAGATATTTACTGTCCCATATTTTTATACTTCTTTTTTAATAAAGAAAATGGAGTTCTGCAGTGTTGACAGAAGTACAGTGAATTCTGATGAAAGGACTATCTGTGTCACAGTTATTCCTAAGTTTGTTTATGGCAAGCTTATTTATGTCAAAGGTGATATATCTTGATTAACATTTGTCTGAATACTTGCAATGTTTAAAACTTGTGAGCAGTTCAGTTTTTACATTTCATCGCTTTCAAAGTAGAGTGGAATGGAAGAGTCTATGTATGTGACTGGTTGTAGGTGGTCTTATGACAGGATATCTGTAGCTATGGATATTTTTTGTGATCTTGGAGGGACTGAAAATAAGAGGTTAGCCTAGAGCGAAGGAATAAAGTGGTAAGATTTGCCTTTATAGAGGTTTTAGCCCTTGTTGTTGAAAACAACTAAAAAACATCATGTGTGATATTCTGAGTTACCGCAATCTTAGCTTAGATATTTTTCATAAAGTAACACAATGTACTTCACAGCTGATTTGTATAGCCCTGGTTAACTTGAGCCTAAACTACCAGGAAGCATATTTTTTTAAATCAAGCCCTCTAAAACTAGCTTGTAAGATCCCCAAATAGTCCCAACCTAATAAATGGAAAGTATGTCATATGAAATTCAGAATTTCTTTTTTTTTAAAGATTTTATTTATTTGAGAGATAAAGAATAAGAGAGCATGAGAGGGAGGAGGGTCAAAGGGAGAAGCAGACTCCCTGCCGAGCAGGGAGCCCAATGCGGGACTTGATCCAGGGACTCCAGGATCATGACCCGAGCCAAAGGCAGTGGCTTAACCAACTGAGCCACCCAGGTGCCCTGAAATTCAGAGTTACTTAATATTGCTCTGAAGTATAGTCAGTTGAAGAAGATAATCTTTTTAGTAGAGTTCTATTGATTAAGATTTCTATGCAGTATTACCCGTTCAAGTCAATCTAGACTCTGTAGGTTCGATGTAGGTGATGTAGGTTCGAGGAGATTCAGATACTTAGAGCATTTCCTAGGCACTCTCCTGCACTTGAGTGTACGATTTAGAAAGTGGATATGACATGGGTATGTGCAGCTGTGTTGGAGGACCTGCTTTATTCTGCTCCAGCAGTTCTCACATTTCCTGGTCTCAGGACACTTGCATACTCTTTTTTTTTTTAAGATTTTATTTATTTATTTGACAGAGAGAAACACAGTGAGAGAGGGAACACAAGCAGGGGGAGTGAGAGAGGGAGAAGCAGGCTTCCCGCCGAGCAGGGAGCCCGATGTGGGACTCGATCCCGGATCTCCGGGATCATGACCTGAGCTGAAGGCAGTCGCTTAACCAACTGAGCCACTCAGGCGCCCCAGACACTTGCATACTCTTAAAAGAATCGAGGACTGTGAGAGCTTTTGTTTATGTGGCCTCTTAATATTTGCTGCTAGAAATTAAAACTGAGAAACTTTTAAAGCATTTATGTATTTGTTTCAAAATACTAATAAACCCAGTATGTGATTACAAAAACAACATTTTTTTCCTTGAAAAGTAACTATTTCAAAACAAAAAAATGAGCTGGAGGAGTGGCATCATTTTATAATTTTGCAAATCTCTAATGTCTAGTTTGGTAGAAGACATCTGGATTCTCATATCCATTTGAGTGTCCAGTCTGTCGTGATGTGTGGTTTTGGTTGGAGTATAGGAAGAAAATCCATTTTCACACAAATACGTAGTTGGAAAAAGAGATCTCGGGACTTTTTTTTGGGTAGTTGTATATATTCTTCTTTGATTCCACACCAGTATTATCTAAGTGACATTTTCATAAAGTTTATTGCTATGTAGAAATCTGAAACCTAATCAGTGAACTTTCCATACTCTCACATGAAAATCTGTTGGTCTGTGTTGTACTTGGAATAGATATTTTACTGATGTGTGACATTATAATGCTTTGGTCATTTATGAAATGATAGCTTCGTGGGTTTTACAGATCTTCCAAATATTGATGCCTTTCATTGTACATTATTAAAAAATCACATTTTAAAATGTTCCTACCGATATCATCAGAAAAATCTGTAGTATTGAGAAGCCGTCAAGCTCACACACAGGCAAACAGGTTTTCCAAAATTCTCATTTGTGCTAGAAAGGTTGAATTTTATCATAGACAGGATATACTACCAGTTGTTATTCTTGAAGTTGCAGGCTCACTCCGTTCTTTTTGAGAAATTATCTGCCAGTGGGGCACTTGGGTGGCTCAGTCGGTTTAGCATCTGCCTTCAGCTCAGGTCATGATCTCAGGGTTCTGGGATCGAGCCCCACGTCAGGCTCCCTGTTCATTGGGAGTCTGCTTCCCCCTTTCCCTGTGCCCTTCCCCCCTGCTCGTGTGTTTTCTCTCTCAAAAATGAATAAATAAAATCTTTAAGAAAGAAAAAGACAGAAAGAAATTATCTGCCAAAGACCCATATTTGAATAGCAGTAGCTGGCCTATCATGCTCGCAAGGAAGAATTGTGTTCTGTGAACAAGGCAGTTAGTTTAGCTTGCATCTCAGAACAGTTGCACAAGTGCTTTTTCCTTGAGCAAACTTCATTCTTAAGTGTACAGTAGACATGCCTTGTGTGTACTTCTTATTTTGTTACACAAAATACTAGCCTTCTGTTCAGCATCAGGAGCTTAAAACACTGTTTGCTCTTCCATGAAGGGCATTCTTTATTGAAAGTGGCTTGTGTGTGTGGCGGGGGAGACTCTGAGTGTGTGATGGTAAAGAATACAAGTGGTAACACAGTTCGGTGTTGCTGCCCTGATTTGTGTTTATGAGGCATCAGAACTTTTACCTACTATTGCTTCTGCATAACCAGTGAAGACAGTATTGTTAGGATGATAACTTTGACCTCTCGACTCCCTGAAAGGGTATCTGGAACCCCAAGGGTTCTGCAGATCACATTGAGGTGATCGAGTCATGCAGGGCACCCTGTCCCCTGCCCTTCTGCTTGTCTTTTGAAACCCACCCCTGAGCTATGTATCTCTCTCCTACCCTTTGTACATACTGAATTCCAGCCTGATGGACTTTATTTTGTGTTACCTCTTGCTTAATTTTTGCTTTTGTCTCTACCCAGAATGTTCTTGCTCCTGTCACCTTTTCTTAAAATCCTCTTTCTTCACATGCCAGCTCAAGTTTTTTTCTCCTATGATTTCTGCTCTCAGATGGTAGTGATCTTTGCCTCTCTAAACTCCCTCCCTAACACTGTTCACATCTCCCTTATGGCACATGTGGCTTATTTTAGAGATTTTATTTGCAGAATGAGGAATCATCTACTAATAGCAGATGACTTAGGACCAGTGACTGTTTTACTCATCTCACAGTACTTTACAGTGCTTGAACTTAGTGAATTATTGCAGAGTGAGCAAAATAGTTCTGCCAACATTTGGTTGCTGTTGTATGCCAGGAATCGTTCTGAGCACTGAGCACTGCAAGCCAGGCTGACATGTTCTTGCGCCCGTGGGGCTTACTTTCTCTTAGAAACTCATTCTTTCTGCCTTTATAGAGCCTAAATGGACAGTGTGAATAAATCCACCAATTTCTGGTACCTTTGAGATTTATTTAGGCTAGAGGAGCTTTTGAGAAAGAGATCATTAAGTCAGAGTAGCCGATCTACATCAGTCCTCACTAACCACTTAATTCAGTGAGGGAATTGCAGACATTAAGAGAAACTCTGAAAACTTGATAGAAAACTGAATTTTTATAGTCTTATTTTTTTATATGCAAGTATTACGTGCCATGGCCCATAGACTTCTATTTCTTTTTTGCCAGAATTGCATCTGAGTTAGTTATATGAGTTAGTAAACGAAGGAGGGAGGAGCCTTGAGGATGGAATGTCTGAAGGTTGTGGCACCATTTTCTACATACAGCTCTCTGTCCTTTTTATGTTTATATGGCAGATAGGATTCTAGGAAAGATGTGTTTAGTGTATATCTGTGTGAGAAGAATTTTATTATAATGTTTGGGGCTTTTGGTTTCCTCTTTTTCTCTTTTAGGCATTGACAAAGGATCCCCAGGATTATCCTGATAAAAAAAGCCTACCTCATGTACATGTTGCCCTCTGGATGAATTCTCAAGGAGGCAGAAAGGTGAAAGCTGGAGATACTGTGTCATATGTCATCTGTCAGGTAAACTAGCAATTAATAAAACTCCTGGACCCCATAACTCAAAGTAAACTCAGATCACCACAGTGTCTTATTTAATGGTCTTCCAAATAATTGATGCTGTAAACAGATGGGTTAGTCTGGTTTAATAACATTTGAAGCATTAGTCAGGAGTATGGTGTATTTTATTAAAATTTTCATTAAACATTTAAGACCAGTGTCCTGGTTGACTGAAATGGTTTTGGTGAGACAGAAGTGTAACAGTAGGTGCTGTTTGAACCCTTAATTAACTTCAGTGAAAATGTATGTAAGGTTGGTCATATGTCTAGCCATAGTCCACTATCATTCCTTTTGCCACAGATTCCATTATGAAAACTTAGAATAAGAGAGTAAATACATTTTCCCTAGTTTATGTTCTAAGAGTTACTTAAGAAAAATATGAAGTGCTTGGGCGCCTGGGTGGCTCAGTGGGTTAAAGCCTCTGCTTTCGGCTCAGGTCATGATCTCAGGGTCCTGGGATCTAGGCCCACGTCAGGCTCTCTGCTCAGCAGGGAGCCTGTTTCCTCTGCTCTCTCTCTCTGCCTACTTGTGATCTCTCTCTGTCAAATAAATAAATAAAATCTTTTTAAAAAAAAAAGAAAGAAAAAAGAAAAATATGAAGTGCTTGATAATATGGAGAAAGGTGCAAGTCCCCAAAATCATACCTTAGGAAGAAAAGGCAAATGATCTCACTGGTTTGTTTGTTGTATTTTGAGTGGAGGGGACCTAGAACCCACCTCCTTGCCTTCTCCCTCTTCCATGTGACACCTCTGAGGAACCTCTACAGCTTTCTGGAACACAGGTTTAAATCACTAACCAGTTTCTTTGGAGAGTAGCATGCCTCTGACAGGGATGAGGAGAAGAGGGTAGGACACAAGAGCAGTTTTCTTTGAAAGCACTTTACTCCAGTTGGAACAAAGGAGAAGTCTCATCTCTTCCTTTTTTAAAAAAAACGATTTTATTTATTTATTTATTTGACAGAGAGGGAGGTCACAAGTAGGCAGAGAGGCAGGAGGAAGCAGGCTCCCTGCTGAGCAGAGAGCCCCATGCAGGCCTAGATCCCAGGAGCCTAAGATCATGACCTGAGCTGAAGGCAGAGGCTTTAACCCACTGAGCCACTCAGGCATCCATCATCTCTTACTTTTGAGGAAAAAAAAAGGTCACAGCCTCTACCCAAATTCTTTAAAATTACTGTGGTGTGGTATACTTACCAAAAGGCATAATTCATCTATTATAAGACTTTTTAAAATCAATTAATTGCATTTTGTTATTATAGCAAAAAAACTTAGATAAGCCTTAAATTTCATTGCATTATGATTGATCTTTGTCAAAGTACAATCATTGTATTTTTAAATCATAGGGTCTTTTCAGAATTTAAAAAATTATCTGCTAATATCTGCTTGGTGCTGTGAATGATGTACATAACAAATGATTTAAGTACATGGACAGGAATCAGCACTTGACTCTGTCTCCCTCCCAGGGTTATCCTTGATTAGGAACTGTTACAGAAAGCCAATTCCTGCAGGAAAATATTTCCATAAATGTCTGACTCACTCAAGCCCTTAATGTGCTTTGCATATTGCCTCTGACAAGTCTCATCTCAAAAAAACAATTTTCATATTATGCAAAAAAAATATTTTGGTAAATAGGCTAGTTTTTTTGTTCACTTGTGACTTCACATACATGGAAAAGCTCTTAGGTTATTAATAACTGGAGCAAATGCCAGTATAGCTTTGAAAAATTAAATAGGTTCCATGAAATAACATGTAATAATGAAATCCACCCACAATTATGTTTTGGCTAAATCTGGAATGGAGATGTACGGTAGTGTGATCAATAGATTTAAAAGTCAACGTTATGTTCCTTAATGTCTAGATACTGGGTATTACGATTTCTTTTTCCCAGGTCTTATTGAGCTAGTAAAGCTCAAAAATTCTGATGCTGATATAGTACAATAAATCCAGTTTGATGTGTTTTCAACATTTTCCCCATCCACTGGTGCTGGGCCTTAACTTTCTTGCTTATTAAAACTATAGTTCATGTTTCTTTTTTTATGCTTCTCATCATATACCAAGAAAAGCTGTAGGACTTTAATTTGCCTCTGTCCCCTAACAGTGGATCAGGCCCACTTTGAGCATGTTGGTGAGCCAAAGCTCCCTGCCTCTTTTGCTTTTAAGCACTCAAATTATTCTGTTTCTTGACGCAGCCATATTTTTGGATATTTTTTTGAAAATGTATGATGATACACTTTGGGGGTTTTTTTTAACAATAATTTATTTTTTCAGTGTTCCAAGATTCATTGTTTATGCCCCATACCCAGTGCTCCATGCAATTCGTGCTGCTCTAAGCAAACACGAATACTCTGTTTCCTAGTCAGGTTCGTTTTTGTTTGAAATATATATTTAGACTGTAGTACTCTTGATAAGTTATTCTGGCTATAAAATCAGATGAGTTCAGAGAGTAATGTTTTTCTTGTCAGATACATATTGTCCACTGACTTGTAAAACCTATTTGTTTTGCTGAGATCTTAGATCAATTTCCACTTGTCGGTTAAGTTTTAAACCTCAATTATTAGTAACTTTCATTAGACATAATTACCATAAGGCATGCCTTTAACATAATTGTTTTAAGGGACCCACTTGTCACCCATTTGAATAACTTTTTTCCATTAGTGTCCTACTAAAGATGACAACATAGTTTTGAATGAATTGACTGCACCTGGTTTTCTCTGTGAAGTATGTACTCTGTGAAGTTCACAAATTACTCCATAGACACTTCAAGGAAGACCAGCATTGCTTCTTAATCTGATTTTAAAGGTGTATGCCACGTGTTATTACATATACCGTAGTATCTTGCTAGATTTGAGAATTAGGTCTGTGAGGGATATATCTTATGTCATGGAATGCTTTTCGAACACAACACAGCAAAATCTGTCTTACCAACTCTTTTGACTTTAGTCATGTTTGGGCTCAGATATTTTTTTTAAAGATTTTATTTATTTGACAGAGAGAAACACAGCCAGAGAGGGAACACAAGCAGGGGGAGAGCGGGAGAAGCAGGCTTCCCGCCAAGCAGGGAGCCCGATGTGGGACTCGATCCCGGGTCTCCGGGATCATGACCTGAGCCGAAGGCAGTCGCTTAACCAACTGAGCCACCCAGGCGCCCCTGGGCTCAGATTTTTAAAATATAGTAAGAAATATGTTTGGGCCAGTGTTAAAACTGGTCCATCATGTGATTATTTAAAATAAAAACTTTCTTAACCAAGGATATGCTTAGAAATTTTCAACTGCTTTTTTTTTTTTTCAAACTTGACTTACTGTGAGAATATCTTCTCATGATATATTGGAAAACTCACATGCTTTTAAAAAATTTGCCTGTGGAAATTTGATTTTTCTTTAAAGATATTATTTATTTATTTGAGAGGGAGTGAGCGACAAGCACAAGTTGGAGGGAGGGCAAACGGGAGGGAGAAGCAGTCTTCCCGCTGACTCAGGACTAGATCCCAGGACCCTGAGATCATGACCTGAGCCAAAGGCAGACACTTAACTGAGTGAGCCACCCCGATGCCCCTGCATAAATTTGATTTTTATTCACAATTACAAAGTGGTAAACTTAACATGGCTATCTAATCTTTATCTTGGGAGGTGGTCAGAAAGAAACTCTAAAGCAGGCTGTACACCCAGTGCAGAGCACGATGCAGGGTTCAGGTCTTCTGACCGTGAGATCATGACATGACTTGAAAGATTGGAATGCTCAACTGACTGAGCCACCCAGGTGCCCCTCAGTACTACTATAATCTTAAGGAGAGACCAGTTTTTCTTTAAGATTTTATTTATTTATTTGACAGAGAGAGAGAGAGTAGACAGAGGCAGGCAGAGAGAGGAGGAAGCAGGCTCCCTGCTGAGCAGAGAGCCCGACGGGAGCCTCCATGCCAGGACCCTGAGACCATGACCTGAGCTGAAAGCAGAGGCTTTAACCCACTGAGCCACCCAGGCGCCTGAGAGACTGGTTTAAAAAAACAAACAAACAAACACACACACACAGTTCTGGAAATTGAGCAGGTTGCAGGTATTAGTTAATGAAGTCAGCCTGAATATAGTTGAAGAGTGTAAAGATGCTGCCCAGGGATTTTCCATACTCTTTTTGTCATTGACTGTCATCTTACTCTCATGTAGTAATTCAGCCTTTGCAAAGGGCAACAATTAAAGGTGATGAATTCTGCCTAATTTCTTTTACCGTGTTGTGAACTCCTGAAATTATTTGATGAGGTTTTTTTTTTTTGAAGATTTTATTTATTTATTGGACAGAGAGAAACAGCTAGACAGGGAACGCAAGCAGGGGGAGTGAGAGAGGGAGAAGCAGGCTTCCCGCCAAGCAGGGAGCCTGATGCGGGGCTTGATCCCGGGACTCCAGGATCATGACCCCAGCTGAAGGCAGACACCCAGGTGCCCTGGACGAGTCTTTTAATCCACGGTTTGCTTTCTGTCAAAGTATTTCATTATATCCTAGACTATGTAGAACCTAGCTGATAAACACCCCAGCTTGTTTCCATCAAGAGCCTTGCCAGAGAAAGAGGCCCCTGCCTCCAGTTTGAAGACAGTGGTGTGCAAGTAGCCTCTGCTTTGGGCTGGATGCTGAGCTGAGAAGGGCCTGATTGTAGCAGGAATGAAAGAATAGGGTTCATGTTGTCTGTTTTGCAGAGCAGCTTAGCACTGTGAATAGTCAAAATTGACTAGTCTGAATATTAAATTCTGTTGTAGAAAAGAGGAAGAGTGGAGTTAGTTTTCAGATGTTGGCCCAGTAGTGTGATGACTTGTTTTTTTGAATCACAGATGGTAGTGACCTCACCCACAGGGCGGTATGTGGACCAATTACGTAGAATTACACAACTTTTATTTTTATTAAGAGGAAGCCTTTGAAAAGATCCTCTTTGACCCATCTTCCATTCCTTTCCTTGAGAGCCATGTAAACAGTGCAAACTGGCATGCCTTTCATTCCATTGGCCAAATATTTTGCTTCTAGAGCATTGCCACTCCATCAAGATAGCTCATTAATTTTACTCCTGTCCATTATATCTTGTATATAAGTTATTACTCTGTGAGTTTCATATCCTCTCTTTTCCCCTTGCTCATTTGCTTCTCAATATATAAAGCTCTCATAAAAAATATTACCCCGGGGGCCCTTTAAGATGAGATTATGACTAGAATTCTTGCATGAAGGGATTATATTAAAAGGAACACCCATGTTATTTCTCATCACTCCTAAAAGGCCTTTCTGACTAGACTAATAGCAAGTCTTCTCAGTGTGCTTCTGTGATATGGCAGGTGGAATTATTTAATCTAGTCATGCTATCTTGTTGGTTTCATGTTTCAACAAAAAATAGAACACAACACATGCTGGATTTACATTCTGGACAGTGGGTGACATGTTTTCCTTGATCTTCCTACTCTTAGATACATACTAAATTTTCACCAGTAAGTCAAAAGGACTTCTTGGTATTTGGAATTGAATATGTAAAATTTGAATTATTGTCCCTCTTTTGGGTCAAGCATGTACATGTGATTGCAATTTCTACAACTTTACCTGTAATGTCCTTTTGTAGGATGGGTCGAACCTCACTGCAAGTCAGAGGGCCTATGCACCTGAGCAGCTACAGAAACAGGACAATTTAACTGTTGACACCCAGTACTACCTGGCTCAGCAGATCCACCCAGTTGTGGCTCGGATCTGTGAGCCCATAGATGGAATTGATGCTGTCCTCATTGCAACATGGTTAGGTAAGTGTCCCCAGCTCACATAGGCTCTTACCTAGCTTTACCAGCACCTACAGTCTTCCCTCTCCTGTTGTGAACTTTGTTTATAGGTATGGTGTGTGTTGAGCACTTTGTTTATAGTTGGGCATTTATATTTGTGGTTGGTTGATTGTCTACCTCCCTTCATAGACTATGGATCCCATTATGCTTGCCACCTCTATAGCCACAAAACTGCCCCATAGTAGGCACTCAATCAGTAAATGTTGAGGGAAGAGAGGGAAGGCAGGAGAAAGGATAAAGAGATTTTAGGCACAGTTACAGTGTCTGAGCATACATTGTTGTAGCTTTAAGTAGTGAACGTCCATTAATAAGGAGAATGATGGTAGTGTGATGGTTGGTTTATCTTGTGTCTGTCTTTAAATGTATTTTTGTATAAAGTGAGAATTTTCAACATTAAAAAGTTTAATTTTTAGTATTCATTTCCCTGTGAGTATCCTCCTCTTGCTTTATTTTAAATTCTTTGAAAACTAGACATGCTGTTACCTTCCAGGAATTATCTGATTCTTTTTTTTAAAACATTTTATATATTTATTTGTCAGAAACACAGCTAGAGAGGGAACACAAGCAGGGGTAGTGAGAGAGGGACAAGCAGGCTTCCCGCGGAGCAGGGAGCCCGATGCAGGGCTCGGTCCCGGGTCTCCAGGATCATGACCTGAGCTGAAGGCAGTCACTTAACCACCTGAGCCACCCAGACGCCCCAAGGAATTATCTGATTCTTAATTTCTCATCATCCCAGGAGGTGCTGGTCAGCCCTGAAACCTCAGCATTTTTTGCCGTTTTGCTGTGGCACCAGGTTGTTGTCTAACGCTTAGAAATGTTTTTCATTACTTACTGTGATTTCATTTCTAGATGACCAGCATGTAAAGAGTTACACTGTCTTAAGATGTCTACTCTATCCCATTGTATGCAAAGATAAATATTTTTAGAATACTGCCTAATAAAGTCCTTAGATGGTGCCTCACTATCCATAAGTAAAGTCCAGATGCCACTGACATCTCACACTCTTTTTTTTTTTTTTTAAAGATTTTATTTATTTGACAGAGAGAAACATAGCCAGAGAGGGAATACAAGCAGGGGGAGTGAGAGAGGGAGTTAGCAGGGAGCCCGATGTGGGACTCGATCCCGGGTCTCCGGGATCATGACCTGAGCCGAAGGCAGTTGCTTAACCAACTGAGCCACCCAGGCGCCCGACATCTCACACTCTTTAACTCTGGCAGTTACACTCTGACTTTGGAGCTCAAACCTGTATTTCTAGCGTCCTTTTTAATCGGTGTGCTTAGGGATCCCCTAAATAAGGCATTGCTCATTCTGTCCCTGCCTCATGGAAAATTCTCCCCCCTCTTATTAAAATGTCTGGCTTAGACATGGGCTTTGACATCATCGGGATTTGGGCTTATATGCTGGTTTTGCTATTCACAAGCTCTGTGGCTTTTGTAAGCCTCTAAACCTTGATCTAAGCCTTGGTTTCTAGAATCATAAACTGCAGTTGCTCTGAGGGAACAATAGAATGATGCACATGCAATGCTCTGCACAGGCCTGGAGCAGAGAGATTACTTGGTATGCGTTGTTAGCAGCCACTTCCCGCTCTGTTGCCAGGCTTCTGCATACATGTGTCCACACTCCTCCAGTCCATAAGATTTGTACATAGTTCCACCGAAAAGAATGAAATCTTGCCATTTGCAACTACATGTATGGAGCCTAGAGTATATTATGCTAAGTGAAGTAAGTCAGTCAGAGAAAGACAAATACCATATGATTCTACTCATATGTGGAATTTAAGAAACAAAACAGATGAACATATGGGAAGAGGAGGAAAAAAAGAGGGAAGCAAACCATAAGAGACTCGTAGTGATAGAGAATTGAGGGTTGATAGAGGGAGGGAGGTGGGGACTGGGCGAAATGGTGATGGGTATTAAGGAGGATACTTGTGTTGAGCACTGAGTATCATATGTAAGTAATGAATCACTGAATTCTCCTGAAACCAATATTACACTATATGTTAACTAACTAGAATTTAAATAAAAATTTGAAAAGGAAAAATTTGTACATAGTGCTCACTGTGGGTATGTGGACTGGGATTGGACTGATGAGTAAGTCACCTGTTTGTCATCCTGCCCCTGCTGAGTATTTTTTTTTTGAGCTCTTGCCTGCCAGCCCGACTCCACTACCCCCGCCATTGTCTTCTCTGGAACTGGAAACTCATTTTTGACATTTGCCTAAGCAAAACTTAATGGGGAAGATAAAATCTGGTACCCAAATCATCATACAGTGTGTTCTCAAAGTTGAGTTGTATTTGATAATGTTTATGCATCCTCAGCTGGGAGAGGGGAGTGTAAATACTCAATACTTTTTAGCTTCCTTCTTTTTTCTTGCCCCTGCCTTGGGTGCTTACTCTGTTGGATACCCAGATTTCTGTGACTCCACATCTTGTGCTCCTCACCATTGTGCCAAACACTCTACTTCCTGTTCTTAGCTCAGAGAGCCTATAACCGAGGTCCTTAAGCAGGTGTGGATGTGAAGTTGCAGGAGCTTCATTTTCTTTTATGTTCCCTCTTCTCCCCACTGCACCCCCCTGGACAAGTAGCCGCTGCCTCCCCCGCCTCTGGCATAAGCACCAAAAACCCCTGAGCAGAAACATTTCTTTGAAGAGTAGATCTCCCCAGTTTTTCTGTTTGCATCACCAAGAACCTGGCCTAGAGGCTAAGTGCTACCCTTCACTTCCTTAGTTTTAAATTTCCCAGTGGCCCAGCACTGAGCAGGAATAGACAGTACAAGTGCCACCTCCTGAGGGACATGTAAAAGGTAAGAGCAAAGCCTTGTATTTTAGCCAAAGAGCTGTCGAGTGGAGGGTGGTGGAGCCTGCCCAGGAGTAGCCTGATGCCTGCTCAGGTATCTCAACACAGGTCACAGAGGGGACCACACTGACTCTGTTGGTTCTAGAGTCATATTTAAGATAACTGTAAATTAAACAGTGGGCAGATTTTGACTTACTTAAAGACGAAGTTTATCCTAATCAGCTGCCTTATGAATCTGGTTTTCACAAATGATTTTCAAAGCCAGTAGCCTTATGAGGCCCATCTTCAGAGGGTTCATGTTATTACTGACCAGTCTCAGTCCACACTGGGAGCTTTCTATGATTGTGCACAGTCCTGCCCAGTCCCTGTCTGCCCCCCACCAACTGACCTATAAGCCCTTGATGCCAGGTAGCTAGTCAGAGCTCCCAGAAGAATCTGTCTTCAGCTGTCAAGCATTTGCGGCTACACCCCTTTTTATCTTTTTTCTGATTTTTATCTTTTGCCATTTGACAGCAGTTCCTATACTGAGGACCTGTGAAGTTGTCTTCACTGTGCCATCCCCCTCCTTTCCTGTTTGGCCTCTTCTCCCGCTGCACCTCCTGCCATCACCAGCGGTATTCACCTACCTACCTGCATTAGTGAGAAATCTTGGAGTTCTTTATCTCTCCCTTTTTCCCATAGGAGGTCCACATTAGTGAATTGCAGGACAGCAAATGCCAGTTACCATAAAGATCTGTAGAAAGCGTGAAAGGTCTCTGGGCAGCTCTTTGCAGCCATTTGCTCCCTGACCTATGCTGGAGCCACATTGTGATCTGCATCTTTTATTCCTCCACCTCAAGTAAAAAACCAGGGTGGCTGTTCTTCATTAGAGGATCTGAGGCCCCTGTTACCAGTTTTTACTTAGCCTGTGGTTTTAGAGAGAAGGAAGGAGGAGGTGGGAAAGTGGTGGGGAAGTAAGGGGAGTGTTAGGGGGTGCATAGTTTCTAAGAGGTGCAAGCTGTAGGCATAAAATTACTGTAATTTGTTTTTAAAATTCTAAATCTGTTTTCTTTATATATAAAAAAAACTGCAGTTAGTGAACTGACACTGTTAAATAAGTTGAAGTATATAAATGTATACATAAAATACAAGCCCTCCAACTGCCTAATCACAGACATAAAATAATTCTCTTGCTTTTAATGTAGTTTTTATCTTTGACTAATGAAATGTATTACAGTGTTGAAACTTCAGTGAAGTTTGATACTTTGTCCTTTTAGTTAGTACAAAGAAATCAGGAATAATGGCATAATTTCATTTAGGAAAATTATTAAGTTCATGATTTTTTATTTTTAAGGTTCTTTTGTGGAGAACAAGTATATTTTTCAACTACCTTTTTCTTTTTCTATTGCTTTTATACTGCTTTCCTTGAAATGAAAGGCAAGCATCAAGTGTTGGTTTTATCCTGTGGCTTCACTTTGGAACCTCTCCAACTATTTTTCTCCCTCTCAAGACACCTCCTGAAGTCTGTCTGGTGGCATGTTGCACAGCCAGGTGTTCTGTATGGGAAGGCCATTTTCGTGAAAAGGAGAGAGGATAGTCTATTAAATGAATGAATGAATAAGTGTGTTGAATTGAAAGAGAATAATTTGTTCTCTCTAATAACTAATGGTCCTCATTATCCCACAGTAAAATGTGTATCATTTTTCTGAAACCCATGTAAGATTATTGCTATTGGGCTTAAATAAAGCAAAATTTTACTCTTTTCCACCTGTGAATGGGAAAAAAATATAGTATTACTCTTCTTACACAATAACCCAATGGGAAACATGGCCACAAAACTTGGAACTCTTAGCTTTTGTTCTCCAGATCGTAGGTTTTTTCCCCCTCTTGTTCTAATGAAAGCTCTTTATCGTCTGTGGAGGAAATATTCACAGTGTGCCTCAGCATCCAAATAGTCTTCTGTACCTGGCAAAACAGGCCAGTGGTAAGAGTTGTCTCAAGTTCCTCCTCGAATTTCATCTTTTAATGAACTTATATGTGGTATCTTTTATCCAATGACCAGTGATTTGTATAATAGCTGTCAAGTACATTTTTTCATGGTTACTGGTAGATTGCAGGCATTTGGCTACCTGGGCAGTTTTCTCACTGGTCCTGAGAAACTGTGGATTTTTGGAGAAAGTGAGAGTTTAGAATTTAATCTCTGAAGGTAGTGCTTAAAACAAGACACCATGGTTAACCCAGGATTAAATTGGAAAGCAAAAGGATTTAATCTTCCTGGATTAAATTGGAAAGTAAAAATTCCCTTTTTAAAAAATGGCCCCATACTACACAGGTTACAGAAGGTATTTTTTGTCCATAGACAGGGTCCAGTATTATCCAAGGAGTAAGTGCAACAGCAGGCCAAGCAGTGTTGGGGGTGCTTTTAACAGGCCCAGGGAGACAGGCCTACAAAAGATGGTGGTGGTGCTGGGTAGAGTATAGGTGGTTGGGAGTAGGGTGATACCAGCAGCACATGCCTCGGGTATTCCTTTGTGGTAAGACTCTTGCCTTTTTCACAGCTAAGCTCTTAGAATAATGTACACACATGACCATCATTTGCAAACCTTAAATATTTTCTATATCATAATTAATAAAATTTTAAAAGTAAGATCATACCAGATGTAAAATAGGATATTATCTTGTCAGCTGGTAAGAACCATCTCTTCCAGGATGGAGTGCCATTCCATTCACATCGTCAAATAGATCACTCTCCCAGCCTACTTTTGCATTCATTGAATAGATTAATGTTGAAGACCTGCTGTGCTCAGCATCATAACGGGCACTGTGAGGGGGATGAAGATGAGTAAGCCATGGCTCCTTTACTCCAATTACAGCCCAGTCCTTTTATTCGATTTGGCTGTTGTGGGGAAGTCTAGTGGAGAGTACAGTACATGTCCCAAAAGAGGTAAAATAGAGGATTTCAGGCACTCAGGGGAAGCAGAGACCACTTGTGGCTGGGGCTACCAGGAAAGAGTTTATGAAGGTGTCGGCATTTGGGAATTATGGGAGTGCACTTTGGAGAGGCCACTGTGGCCTTGGGAACGATTACCTCTTCCCACCTCTCATTATTTCTTCCAGCCCATTGCTGAATGACAGGGGCCCGGACCTCCACGGTGGTGACCCAGGCCATCTCAGCCCCTCCACGTAGCACATGAGGACCTGCAGTGATACTGCTCCCCTAAGTCAGGCAGAGACTCCTGGGAACTTGGAGCCAAGCTTGGACATGTTTAGGATTATCAGTGGGACTAATAATCTCCTGCCTTTGTAACACTTGGAATTTCCATGAAAAAATGGGAATTTCTCTTATTTATAAGTTAGATCAACTTTTAAAAATTCTTAAGTTTATTGAGAAATAATTGTCAAATTTAATTAAATATATTCAAAGTGTACAAAGTGATGATTTGATATACATATACATTGTAGAATGATTACCAAGATTAAGAGCATTAACACATCCATCACCTCACATTGTTTGCATAGTTAGCCCTTTTCACTATGGTGAGAATGCTTAAGGTGTACTCAGCAACTTTTTTTTTAATAAAGAATCATGGGGAAAAGCCATGAATTCTTTTTTTTTTTTTTTTAAGATTTTATTTGGCAGAGAGAAACACAGACAAAGAGGGAACACAAGCAGGGGGAGTGAGAGAAAGAGAAGCAGGCTTCCCACCGAGCTCGATGTGGGGCTCAATCCCAGGTCTCTGGCATCATGACCTGAGCTGAAGGCAGTTGCTCAACCAACTGAGCCACCCAGGCGCCCCTCAGCAACTTTTCAGTATACAGTACAGTAGTAGTAAGTATAGATCAAGGTTTTTTTTTTTAAGATTTTGTTAGAGAGAGAGAGCATGAGAGGGGGGAGGGTAGGGGGAGAAGCAGACTCCCTGCTGAGCAAGGAGCCCTATGGGACTCAATTAAGTATACCAAAATGGCACTTACCAACACTGTGTAGCCTATAGAAAAATGGGTAAGACATAATAAGTGAAAACAGCTGAACAAGCATTGTATGCAGATTAAAACCATGTTAAATATATACATATGAATAAGCCTGGAAAGAGTGAAGGTGGTGAATTATGACTTCCTTCTTGAAAAAATAATATTCTTATTAAAAGTCAGACAGTTTTTACAAAATCGGAAGAAAAAAATGGTTAAACAGTTCTTCACTTCCAAAAAGACGCATTGGGGCACCTGAGTGGCTCATTTGGTTAAGTGTCTGCCTTCAGCTCAGGTCATGATCCCAGGGTCCTGGGATTGAGTCCCGCATCCACCTCCCTCTCCCTCTGCCTGCCTCTCTGTCTGCTTGTGCTCTCTCTGTCTCTCTGTTGAATAAATACCAATCTTTTTTTAAAAAATAAAAAGATGCATCTAGGGATCTCCAGCCTGCCCCCCCACACACACACATATTTACCAACATGGCTGGGGGGAAGAGGACTTTGTTGTAAGAGCAACAATCCTTGGTCTGTTATTTTGTGCTATTTTATTTTTCAAGTATTTTTTCAGCATACGCTCACCATCTTCTCTTAGGTTTAAAATTGGAAACGAAAATACTTCCCAAGTTCTTTCCTGCCCAGAGGTACACATTTCATTAAGTTAAAATTCACATTTAGAGCTATCATCAAGGGCACTAAAACAGTTGTGTGAGGTAACAAGGGTGCTACATGTTAGGACTTTTTTTCCTGTCAAAATTTTGGGAGTTACCTTCTGCAGGACAGTAAAAATCTTGGGAGTTTACTTAACCTAAGGGTTTGGATATTATTTTTCTTTAATAGTCAGAAGTTTCCATTTGTGTTATACAGGGGTTTATTGTTGCTGTGAAAGGCAGTTTCAGGAGTCTGCCACTTAGATAGTCACTTGTTTATCCTGAAATTGGATCTCCGGTATTCTTAAAATGTTTTATGGAAAATTCTAAACGTGCAGTAGTAGAGAGAATTGCATAAGAAGTCCCCAGGTGCTCAAGAACCAGCTTCAGCAGTCTACTGCAACTGTGGACAGATCTTATTCCTCTTTTCCACCTGCTCCGATTCTTTTGAGATGAAACCTAGATACCAAATAATTTTACATTTCTTCTTTAAAAAAGATTTTATTTATTTATTTGACAGAAACACAGCTAGAGAGGGAACACAAGCAGAGGGCGTGAGAGAGGGAGAAGCAGGCCTCCCACCAAGCAGGGAGCCCAACGCAGGGCTCAATTCCGGGACTCCGGGATCATGACCCGAGCCGAAGGCAGACGCTTAACGACTGAGCCACCCAGGCGCCCCTAATTTTACATTTCTGAAAGACAAGGATTCCCCCCTTTCTAGCATAACTACCGTATTTTCATCACTAGTAAAAACAAAAACAAAAACAAAACAATTACTTCATCTCATCAAATATCTAATAAGCATTCATATTCCCTGATTGTATTAAGGGTGCACTTTTTTTAAAAAGCTCCCTGTTTGGATTGGAATCTAATCCGGCTCTATATGATAGTTACTCTCTTTTTTAATTCATCCTTCCAATTTACTTGTTAAGAAACTGGGGCAGAGGGGTGTTGTCCTATACATTTCCCCTTATTTTGGAGTTAGCCAGTTGCATCCTACTGGTATATTTTAACATGTTCCTCTGTCTCCTCAGGCCCTCATGCCACCTCCTAGAAACTATCCTCTACTTCCCCCAGAAAATTACAAGCCTGATTCCTGACATCATAGATGAGGTTTTCTTATTTTTGAAAATGATAATAAATTGTGTCTTTGCTCTTTGTGTCTGTCTACTTTCATTTATATTATGTTTGTTAGATTCATCCAGGTGATTGTACTTCATTTCTGTGTAGTATTTCAGTGTATGACTATACCACACTTGATGACTGTCTAGTTTAGGTGCACCTATGGGTTGTTTCCACAATTGGGTGATGAGGAATAGTGCTATTGTGAACATTCTCGCACATGTCTTCTCTCGGACAGTTGCAGGTATTTCTGTTGGGTATATACTTAGGAGAATTACTAGGTCCGGGGGGACATGTATGTTCAGCTTTAGTAGATACTACTGATTTTCCAAAATGGTTCAACTGATATACACTCTGTACTGTCATTGTATAAGCACTCCACATTCTTAGCAACATTTGGTGTTTTGTGTCATCTTCCTTTAATGTGGTGTGGCATAGCATTGTGATTTTAATTTGCATTTCTTTGATGACAAATCAAGTTGAGCATCTGTTCATGTCCTTTATTGGCCATTTGAGTATCTCCTTTTGTGATGTGCGTGGTGAAGTCTTCGTATACTTTTCTATTGGGTTGTCTTTTTCTTGATGATTGGCAGCATTCCTTATATATTCTAAATATGCATTCTTTGGATATATGTATCACAAGCATCTTCTGTTTGGCATTTTTTTCAAGTATAATTCACATGTAATGAAATGCTGCTATCTTAAGAGTATCATACATTCTGTTTATCAAAACATAGAACTTTTCCATCACCTGGAACATTCCCATTTTTTCTTTCTCAGTCAGCATCCCCTCTCACAAAAGAAATCACTCATCTGATTTCTCTGACCACAGGTTAGTTTTGCCTATTCCAGAATTTTATATAAATAATTTCCTACACTGTATACTTTTATGTTCAGCTTCTTTCACTTAGCATAGTGTTTGTGAGATTCATCCATCTTGTGCCATTTATCAGCGTTCATTCTTTTTCTTTGCTGAGTAGTACTTCATGATAGATTATGCCAGTTTATTTTTTTTCATTCTCCTGTTGGTGGACAGCTGGATTGTTTACAATTTCTCATTATTATGAATAAAGCTGCTGAAAATTCTTGTACAAGACTTTTTATGGATGTAGCATTCACCTTTTAAAAATTCATTAAGTATTTTTTCTTTAATCATACTACTCAGTTTTGTATGTTGTTCTCTAAGAATTCCAGACACATGAAAGCCTAGATTCATGCAAAATATAAATGATTCATTTCCTAGAAGAAATTTTTAGAAAAAAAATGCACAGTAAGATTCTTTTACTAGAAGCTTAAGTAATTATTACAAACAACTGCTTGGGGACATCAGTTTCTCTCTTTCCTCACTGAGGAGTTTCATTCATACGGATTTTTCCCTCTTCCCCACTAATACAGACATATGTAATTGGCTTTACCATAGTTATTTGCATTTGCATTAATAGAGATCTTGTCCTTTGAAGGAAGAATATTACTTGGTCCAATGCATCAGCCTCTCAACTGAATGCCTTGAATTCAGAACAGTTTACATACATAATCCTTGGAAATGGGGGCAGGTGACTGTTCTAAAAACAGGCATAGCTTACAATATTTAGAAGGTACAATGGTAGAAAAATTATTTTTGTGCTATGTGTCACATTGGAAGTATGTGCACTAAATATTAGGTGATCTTTTTAAAAAAGATTTTATGTATTTATTTGACAGAGAAACACAGCTAGAGAGGGAACACAAGCAGGGGAACTGAGAGAGGGAGAAGCAGGCCTCCCGCGGAGCAGGGAGCCTGATGTGGGACTTAATCCCAGGACTCCAGGATCATGACCTGAGCTGAAGGCAGACTCTTAATGACTGCGCCACCCAGGCGCCCCTCTGGTGATATTAAGTAAAAAAACAGCACTGCTGAACTCATCCACCCCAATGCCTATGATGTTACTTTCTATAAATACTTTTTGAGACATGAGAACTTTGATCTTGTTGCCAAAATAATGCGAGATCCTGTAAATTTTCTAATTATAAATGACAGTATTTTAATCTCATTTCACTTTCCTTTCTGTCCTCCCCATCCTGCCCCAGCCCCCCAAAATGGTGTGACTGTATCACTCTAAGTCACAGGATTGAATTTAAGCACACCATTTCTGCTTACTGCAGGGAGAGCCACAGCTCTTCTTCCCCCAGATAACTACTGTGAGACCCAAGTAAACTGTTCTTTCCTTTATTCCATACTGGACCAAGTGATTGAAGTTACCTGTCAAAAGCTAGGCTAATAAAAATGGAAGTTCCTTTTCTCAAATAGGGCATAAAATTTGTTTCTTTAAACAAGTTGTTCAGAGAAAGCTCTCAGAGGAAATACGGAATTTGGAATTCAGTTTTGCTTCTCTTCCTCAAAAGACGAATATGATTACTGTATGGTGAGCAGTTTAATATTGATTATTCAGTGTATATGACACCTTCGATCATAAACAATTTTGCTTTAATGTTTTTTCCAATAAAAGTGTTTAATTTTGGAGGGGTAATTACACAAATGTAGTTCCATGTAGCAGCTCTGTTTTGCACATTTTAAAATTTAGAATTTACCTCTAGGTGGCAGCACCAGATACTTTTTTTCCCTGTTTCACTCGGGCCTTAATGAATTATGGTATAAGCAGTAAAACTTTTAAGTCTCCCAAAACTTTGAAATAAGCTGCTTGTTGCCAATTCTGTGAGGATTTGGAAACATTAATTCCTATGTTGAGTAAGTTTGGGGCTTGTTTAAGCCTAGATTTTGACCTTTAATAGAAAGATTCCAGCAGCAGTGATTCTTAATTTTTAACATGACATTATATGTTTTCATAAAAAGATTTAATTTAGCCCTCTTTAATTTGTCTGTTGAACTTATAATTGTCCTCCCAACAAAATTACTTTTTTGTGACATTTTTGTGTAAGTAACTTGTACAGGGATCATTATATAGCTAATATTTTAAGGTAACCACAGTGCCCCATCCTTTTATACTTTTATAAAATTTATCATTGATCTATGACCAAGAATGCTGAGATGAAATTCCTTTTCTTTAAAAATTCAGCATGGAACTCAGTCTAAAGTAATCTGCTATGCCACTTGACTTTGTTACTGCCACAGGCAGGTAAAGGTTGTTTGTGGAATTGGACATTAAAGTAGACATTTCGGGGCACCTGGGTGGCTCAGTTGGTTAAGCGACTGCCTTCGGCTCAGGTCATGATCCCAGAGACCTGGGATCAAGTCCCACATCGGGCTCCCTGCTCGGCAGGAAGCCTGCTTCTCCCTCTCTCACTTCCCCTGCTTGTGTTCCCTCTCTGGCTGTGTTTCTCTCTGTCAAATAAATACAATCTTTAAAAATAAAAAATAAAGTAGACATTTCACAAGGCCTGATTTTTTTTTTCATGTCTTTTGGTTACTTGTTGGGCATTTCCTCGTAAGTAGAAAGAGGGCCCTTGTCCATTTGGTTTACGCAGCAGGCAGGTTCCCCTGTGGCCTCAGGTACATGAAAGAGGTGGAGACTGGAAGGGTGGCCTAGAGAGAGCCTTCGTTGCTTCCTTGCTGCAGGTTGGCCATTTCTGGGTACGTGCAAAACCAGTGTTGTTTCATTCCTGGATTTTTGGATTGTGAAAGAAGCCTGCTGTTGAGAAAACCTTTGCCTTCTGTTTTTCTTTTTCCTTACTTTTTGAATAGTATTGGCCTGAGAAAATTATGAATAATGATACCATCAGAGAAAAGGTGAAGTTCTTTCTCATAGTTTTTGATGAAGCAAGACATTATGTGAATACAGTTGGGTTCACAAATGGTTCAGGAATTTGCAACAGTTACCCTTCAGTACAGAGAAGAAATGGCCTCATTCACAGGTGTGGCCTCTCACTCATTTTCTCTGCCCCTCTTTGTCTTTAAATGGGAAGGTAGATATTCCCACATTCTTCACTAATTTGCTTCTTAGGGAATAGGTAATTTGTAAAATAAAAATGTATAGTGCGTCTTGGGGCCAAGTGACCTCAGTTACAGTAATTTGTCACTAAACAAGAATATTTTTCCATTTGCTTTTAATGTATACTTTTTGTTTTTATTTCATGATCATGTTAGGAAATGCTTATTTTGATTAATTCCTACAAAGAACAACTATTAACTTGCTCTGCAATCTGAACATGTGTTCCATATAGTTTTTTAAATGCATAATCTTGAGTGAATATCATCGACATTAAATGATGTTCATCTATTTTTTTTATTTTTTTCATTCGTACAATATTTATTGCATGCTTATCACATGCTGGGTACCACTGAAAGGGGTTTGTCCTCTAATGTCTGATTTAAAGTTCAGAAGTGCTTGGTCTGTGACACTACCTCCATTCGTAGGTGAGAAAATTGAGACTCAGAGTCTCTGGCTTTTTATCCTTTGTTCCGCACCTTTCCACCATGTCAGTCAACCTCAAGTGTAGATGTCACTTGAAAATTGACCAGATAGGATTAGGATCTTGTCGCTGAGTTATTTTGAATACATCTGTTTGATTATCTACTTATGCAGCTGTTGTTACAGTTAAAACAGTTTTCAGATATTTTTGGTATTTGAATTTTTGTTCAGTGACTTTTATATTGCTTATTTACCTTTGTGCTATAATAAATATGATAGCTTTCCTTAGATTTTGAAAAAGCATAGAATTCTTAGGGATTGTTAAAGGGTGATTTCAAGAAAATGTTTTAAGTACTGTGTGTATTAATTACCTTTATGTAAAAAAGAATTACCTATACATGTAAATCCAAATGGTACATTTTGACAGATATGCTTTGACCAAAGAAAAATAAAATTGGCTGGCCTAAAAATGTTTCTTTAAATAGTTTGTGAAAACGAGGTAGTATAAACTACCTCAATCAGTGCATTGATTGATTTCTTGTGTCATTTTGATTGAAATATGGACAGTATATTTCATTTCAAGATTGTCGAGAGTGTTTTGGCCTACAGAATCTGTAGATCCATTGTTTTTGCACATATTTTAAATTTCTGAATTCAGAACACCAAAAAACCATGTCGCGTTTTGTCTCAGATGCTGCTACTGAATTTTAACCACTGAATTAGATTGCACCCTACATGCTGTTAACTATTGAGCCAAGATGGAATCGACCACTGCATTGAAATCAGGGTTAGCAGTTGTATCTGCACTTGAAGGAGTTGTAATATTGTTGAACTTGTTTTCTTTAATGGGATTTTTATTCTCTCTTTTCAGTTTTAATAGTGAAACTTTGGTTTTAACAGATTTCTTAATAATGCTGCACATTTATTTGAGTTTCTCACTCTAACTGTAAGAAGATAAACCATCCTATAGAAGTAGTTGCTTCTGAACCCAAACATCTGGGGGCATATCTGCATTGCATTAGTGTGTTAGTGCTGTTTCCTTGTTTTATTTAATAAAGCCATCTTTTGTAAAAGGAGAAGTCAGTTGTCCATGTGATGTGAGCCTTTATCTTGAGTTCAAGTGGTTGTGTATATGTGTGCATGAATTTAAAATCGTTCCTTTGTGGGTTTTCTTCTTTGGGGTCTTTTTTGTATATGGGAATTAAAATAATTGTACCTCTCAATTTGTTTTTTCTTTTACATTAATAGGACTTGACCCCACCCAGTTTAGAGTTCATCATTATCATAAGGATGAGGAGAACGATGTCCTACTTGGTGGCCCAGCACAGCTCACTGATGAGGAGAAATACAGGGACTGTGAAAAATTCAAGTGCCCATGCCCCACATGTGGAACAGAGAATATTTATGATAGTGTCTTGGACGGTTCGGTTAGTTGTTTCTTTTTGTTTCTTTTCTTCATTTTGTTAGCCAACTAGCATAGAGGGCTTTCCTCCTCCACTGTATGTATAAAAAGGAAAGAAAATGTTGCTTTCATGTGTTTAAAGAATTTTAGCATCAGATGAATTCTGCCTTCACAACTTCATTTCTGCTTGAAAACTCTTAGTAGACTGTGCTTGAATATTGTTTTTGGCTTCCTAGAGTAGTTGCTTGGCCTTGGTTTTTAAATGGAATCTCTTAAAAATTCTGAAGTACCTTAAAGTATTTTTTATTGTAATTCCTTAATTAGTAACTTGTATTTCCCCATTCCCAGCCTGTTTATTAAGACTTAGAGCAATATTTGCCTTTATCTTAAATCAAGTTAATGGGAACTAAGTGTTTTTGGAAAGTTTTTGTTTATCTTTACACATCCCACTTGCCTCCTTTTTGACAAAGGTACTCTGATTATCTTTTCTGCTGTCTTTGCATGTAAGACATTAAAAAAGTCACAGGGAGACATTCCTCTCAAGAAGTACTGCCAAAAAATGTATCATTGACCTTGGATCAGAACTTGAAACTTAGCCAATTTACTTGATTCAACTGCAGTGTTATACATGTACTAGCCATTGGCAAATGAGTAGGCAGCAGAACTGTGTAAAACCTTGAAACTGAAAGAAAATACATCCTTTATCTAAATTAAAAGTAATTATTTTAAGTTAATTTGGACAAACAGCAGATGTTTTGCATTTTTTTGAATCAAAACAAAGCAGTCTTTGGAAGCAAGTGCAAGGAAGAGGCAGACACAGATCAGCAATACTTGCTAAATCCTTGAGTTTTGCTTCATTACAGCTGTAAATAAGATAGTTAATTGCATGGAGGCTTGACGACTTGCAGATGGGCTAACTGTGGAAGAGCCGATGTCAAGCTCTAAAATCTCTTCCACCTGGAATTGCTTAGCGTGGCGGGTAGGGTTATGTACCAGATTGGAGCAGGAAACCAAGATGTTTAAGTATCAAGAAGGAAAACAAATGCTCCAGAAACCCCAACAGTTTTCCTATATATTCTGTTTGCTTTGTTTTTGCTTAAAACAAAACAAAATAGGAGGTTTTTCCAACTACTAATAGATAATCTTTCAAATTTCACTCTTCTTGCCTTCCTTTATGCAAATAATTTTCATTTGAGGGGTGGTGAAAAGGGGAGGATTACAGAAATTTTAGATTTTCTAAGGGGACAATAAGTGATTGCTTTCTGGTATAGTACTTAAGCTTTAGACTTTAATCTTCAAATTAAATTGCCAATATGAAAGAAAACTAGTGTTATTAGTGTGCTTGCTCTGCCTTCAAGTTTGGAATGAATAAGTACGAATTTAAAATTTGGATTGGTATCTCTAAGAAGAATGCTTAGTTCCAATAATTTTCAGAGGGAAAATTATTTTATCCATAGGGTCTGTCATATATTGAATGTAAAAACAGAAGTGATTTGTACTCCACTATTATGGTGGCAAAAAGGCAGGAGGTTGGTGTGACTCAGCTTATCTTTGAGAGGACAGTTGTTGAAAAAAATAGGGTTATAAACTCACTAATAAAATGAATTAAGAATATTGCACACCAGGACAGCATGTTGGTTCTTAAGCACAAAAAGCCTTTTCTAGCCTTGCAGTAACCTTTTGTGTATTTGTCTCTGACTTCTGTAGGGAACTGATATGGAGCCCAGCTTGTATCGCTGCAGTAACATTGATTGTAAGGCTTCACCTTTGACCTTTGTGGTGCAGCTGAGCAACAAATTGATCATGGACATGAGACGTTGCATTAAAAAATACTATGAAGTAAGTATCCACAATGATTTCTTACATATGCAGCTCACTGAGGTTTGGTTCTTGTTTTAGAATAAAACAGTATGGTTTTGTATTCCTGCTTTTTAATATAACTAAAATTATGAGAAGACTTTTTGCAGAAAAAGTATTTGATTTTCTATTGGACATCTCTTTAATGAGCAATATTTTAAATAACTGAATTATTGTTTTAAGGAAAAATGAGAACATAATCAGGA
>PITA01000118.1:291349-308670 GCA_004023965.1 Spilogale gracilis
TGGGTACTGAGGGCACATATTGCATGGAGCACTGGGTGCGGGGCATAAACAATGAATCTTGGAACATTGAAAATAAATTTTTAAAAAAAGTGCAAGGAGGGCTTGGTGAAATACTGGTTAAAATATTTGCACCACTAAAATACATACTCATTCGGAATCACAGATAACAGAATCCATGGTGTCCAGCTATGCTTGATGGAGAAGTGTTTCTTGAGGAATACACAGGACTGGATTAATTAATAAATCTGAGAAATGAGAGAGGGAGCAGCCCCTCCCATTCCCACCCACCCTCCCTGGTGTAAATTACCAACAGGGCTACTCATCATTGCTCTTGCCTTTCCTTTTTCACATGCCAACGCTATGTCACGACAGAGCTGTATTGTGCAGGTGAATCTGAGGGTTATAGTGCCATGCCGTGATGTTCAGTAACTCTCTCCTGCTTTGCTGCAAAGATCTGGTGTTCAATAACCCTCAAAATTTCTCATTTCTTACCTGTGGTGACGCGGGCTGATAGTTTTTAGGTTAGAGCTTGTAATAATGCAGTACTGTCACAGGTACATTAGTTCAAATAGTTTAAACTCTCAGCACTATTGGAATTATTGTTTATTTCCTTGCCTCTGCATTTATATTTAGAACATTTAAAAAGAATAAATTGGGTTTCTTTTTTGTAAAGACTCTTAACAGCATAATTATAAGTGGTACAGAAGGCACGCAAAGAAGCAGTAGATCTCCACCCCGTTCATTCAGCAGCACAGGAAGCACAATCCATGCTGCCCAGCAATGCTCAAAGAAGGATATTTCTGTAGGAATCCATAGAACTCATCCTAAATCTCATTAAAACAAAACAAAAAGAACATAATGAGATTTAGTTTTTCTTTTTGCTCCACACCATTTGACAAGGAAGCTAAGCATAAATTTACATCACAGATACCCCTCACATTTTTTAAATGTGGTATTCTAACACCCAGGCCCATTGGTGGTTTTTATTAGTGAATGGCTCATTTTTCTTCAGTATGAATATCAAGCAAGCTGATTTTGAGTCAGGTACAATGTGCTACTGTACTATGGTGTGTTCTCACAGAAAAACTAAGAAATGGAATTGGTAATGGTTGGAGTAGAATGTCAGTGTAAATAAATCCATTGTACAAATAGGAGTGAATAACTAGTCAAGTATAGTCCCCTAAAACATGCCCAAAGCAGTTTATTGTGGTATGCATATTGTATTATAAAAGTTCTAATAAGTAAATTGGATCAGATATAGGCTTATATGCCACCTGACTTTCATTCTGCGTAGAACAAGCATTAACTTGTACTCCCTAGTTATCACAGCACCTTTTTGTCTTTTGATTTCATTTTATTTCAGCCTTACAGTGTGGACCCTGTTTGGAAAGGCTCAGAACCAGAATGTAATCTAGAGAAACTAACAAGGGACCCACACCAAATTCTGAGGTGCTCTGACTGCCGGCAACAGTGGTGTCTATTAACTGACCCCGAAGCTGCCTGCACGATATGAGCTCATGCCACAGCCTCTCCCTTGCCCATGTCCCTCCCTGCATTTGCGTTTTTTCCCTCTGGAGTTTTTTTGACAGAGGTGGAGGCAGTTATATGGCCCTGTCCTGTCCAGTCGTACGTTCTGAAAGCTTAGCACATGGTTCTGTCCATTCTCAGACTGTCCACTGCTAGCCTCACAGTAGACTGTGAAGTTTGTACTTACACACCAAGGTCAGAGCTCCTTTGTAGTCGCTTGCCTGTCCTTTAACTTGGGCTAGTTACTGGACTTCTCCAAGCCCCAGTTCTGTTAGCTTATGAAGCGATGATAGTCATGGTACCTGGGGCATGAAGTCATAGTGAGGACTATCTGTGATAATGCATTTAAAGTGCTTAGAAAGTATCTGGAGTGTGCATTAATGCTAGTTACTCCATTCAGATACGGTGGATGAACAGGGCTTAGCTGTGTTCCTGCATGTGGTCGGAACCCCCAGAGAGTCAGACCTGGACTGGGGTCTCAGTGCCCATCCTCTTGAGGTGTCCATCTGGAAGCTTTCATCATCTCGCTGTTCTACTCCCATCCAGTCGGAACGATGCCACATCATGCTTCTTCCTCTTGGCCCTCCCTGCAATTTGCCATAATGGGAGTTCACTTTTCAGTGTTGGTGAATTGAGTCCAAATGTCAGCCTTGGGAAAGGACACTAGGCCCTGACTTCTTCGAGGCCTAGCCCCCAGTATTATGCCTAATGTGATAATGAGCCAATAGTGCTCAGCAAAACACTATTGAGTGGGTTCATGATATTTGGAGAGATTAGTGCTATCAAGTGACTCTCCTGGGTCACATCTGGCCCATGACCATCCTTGGGGACCCTAATCCAGAATTCTGCCCATCATACATGGTAAGCCATCCGTTCATGAATAAGAGGCTGCTTGTCATCTTCACTGTGGTCACCCTTTCAGGAGGAGGTCCACACAGGCCCCAGGTAGTAGCATTGCCAGGTCAGCCAGGCCCCAGGGCTGACTGAGGCAGGAATTCAGAAAGCTGATTATAGCCCCCCCAGCAAAGGGCTAGTGCAGCAGCTGAAGGGAAGCCTGGGGTTTCAGCAACTTCTGATATGGTTCGCCTCCTCTGAAGGGAAAATTGGAGGTTTTTTGAAATGCTGAAGAAATGCCATAGGAGTTGTCAAATATCTGAAAACAAACAGGTAAAAACAGCAAACTGCTTGTGCCAAAACAGTAGAATTCCTTTCTTCAGTTTGATTTCTCTGACGTGTTTTTAGAAAAAACTCAACCTGAGGTCTAACTCCAGTCATCTAGAGCTCCTGTCTTGTAGTAGAGTAAGAAATTGAACCAGAACAGATTTCATTTAACCTTTCAAAAGTGAGATTTTCACACTGTTGACCTTTTGGACTTCAAGGAGCAAAACAGAACTACCCACTCTCTGCTGCACATGTAAACGAGAAAGGAAGGAGAGCGCCTCAGACAATGGCTGTCCCTCATGCTTGGATCGCCTAGAAAGCATACTTTATGGTTCACATGTGGAAATGGGCCCTTTGCAGATAGTTAAAGATATAAATTTCCAGAGCATCCTGTCTGGCTTAGTTTTGCGTTAAAAGGGATAAACATGTAACTATTCAGAAGAGAGTGAATTTAGCTGCCTCTCAGAGACACCATAGAGAATTCTCAAAGCCTGGATTCTGAAAAATACACTGCCAGTAAAAACTAGAACAGTGGTATTTTCTAACTGATTGCTGTTGGTTTGTTTTGTGCTTGTTGTAAGTCAGGAGTGGCTTTACCTTATGCTCATACCAACATCTATAATGTGTTGGTCTCAGCTTGATTTTGAAAAGCAGTGTATTACCTTTTGTCCTGTTCAAAACTCATCTAATTCTTGGTGCTCCCTTGACTTTTTTTTTTACTCTGCTGCAGCATATTGTAACTCTTAAGATGCATGGTTTTGTGGAGTACATCATCCTGCTTGTTTGCTAAAAGGTCCCTGGCCTCATTCACAGGGCACAGATGCTCAGGCTCCTTGGCTGTTTGAGAAGCTCTTCATGCTGCTGGGAACCTAGATGATTTGCTAACCCAGCTCTCAGAAGCTCTTGGCCAGGGTAGCAGGCCATCAGTCTCCATCCACCAGCAAAGAATGTCCAGGAATCATGCCAGGAAAATAACCGAAACTGTCCGGGATTTCTGTCCACCTGTATACTAAGGATTTAGAAACCATGTGGTTGAAGTCACAGGTAGTCTTTGGAGGATAATTTCTCATCTACAGCTTTCCATCTAGTGATACGAATGAGTCATTGCTGTTAGGCATCTATCAGCAAAGAAAGATAAAGGAGAGCCTAGATTTAAGAAAGGCCTGCTTAAAAATAACTTCATAGCAAATTATTTTAAATTAAAACTGACATGCTTATAAAGTAGTAGCTCAGTTGTAAGTAACAGTGAACCTATTACATAATAATATTTATGAAGAAAAACTATATTGCAAAGCAAGATAATTTAGTAAGAACAGTCGCATTGTTTTTATATTTTTTGCAATTCTCTTCAATGTGTGGCTTTGAAGTCAGCTGGATTCTGGTATCCACTTCTGCATCCAGTCTATTGTGATGTTATTTTGTTGGAAGCATATGAAGAAAATTTGGCTTAACACAGGTATGTAGCTGGAAAATGTGGGAGTATTTTAATAGCCTTTTCCATTAATAGGGGGTCTTTTTCTGTCCCCATACCAAACCTTTAATGTGGTAGTTTCTTAAATGTTTCCAATGTGGAATCTGAAACCATAGCAATAAACTTTTTTGAACTGTGGTACTTAGAAATCCGTTATCTTCAATGGTATATGGTATATAACACTGTATTTCTTTTTGCCAAGTATTCAGCAATGAGCTATATTAGTATTTTGGGTGGGTGGTGTTGGTTCATTTTGAAAATTTATTTTTACATTTACATATGGTAGGATTCACTCTTCGGTGCACAGTTCTGAGTGTCGACAAATGCAGAATCGTGTAACTGCTTCCACAATCAACAAATAGAGCACTCTCTCACCCACACCCTCTTCCCATAATTCACTTGTGCTACTTCTTTGAGTTACACTTTTAAAATCAGTTCATTTGCATGACTGACCTCATCTGTCCTGTTTTGATTGGTACCACTTTTGCCTGCAAGGCATCATATTTTCTGGCCTTATCTTCCGTCCGGGGATGTATTGTCACCATAGTAAATGTGTTGCCATTCCCAGAGATGGTGCAAAATGAAATTCTTTAATGTGTTTCTTTACTTAGCTAGGAGTGGGTAGGTACTTGATCTGTGACTATAAAATGAAATTCTAAGGGTAATTCCCACAACAAACACTGGAGAAAAATTCTGACATTTCCGTTGGAACTTTGTCACAAGAGAAATTTTAGCTGTGAGGGTTTGAGAAACAAAAAGTGATTATCTTCATTACTTTCTTGCAATGGGTCATGAAGAGAGCATGAGCAGCAGTTCCAGCATGCAAGTAATTATATTCACTGTTCCAGCTTTCTAGAAACTAGAGCTAGGTATTGAGCCACTTAAAAGGATCACTTAATTTTCCTATATTCAAATATGCATTTTTTTTCAAATAAGCATCCATTTTAACCTACCCATATCTATAGCAGAGTTTGTCATTTTACAAATTCTAGCACATTGTATAGATTCATGTAACTACCGCCACAGTCAGGGTACAAAATAATTCCATTGCCCCCCAAAACTGCCTCTTGCTATCCTTTTCTAGTCATCTTTCTTCCCACCCCTAATTCTGGCAGCTAAATAACTGTTCTCATCGCTATAGTTCCATCTTTTCAAGAAGGGCATAGAGATGGGAATCCTCCGGTACACAGCCATCAAGTCTTCTTTCAATTGGTTTGTTCCTTTTATTGCTGAATATTAGGCCACTCTAGGTACCAATTTGTTTGACCCATTCACCCATTGAAAGGTATTTCAAGTTTTTGGCCATTAAGAATGCAGCTGCTATAAACATTTGTGTATAGGGTTTTGTGTGAGTGTTAAATTTTCATTCTTCTGGCATAAATACCTAGGAGCAGACTTGCTGGGTAGCATGTTAAGTTTATGTTTACTCTTTTAAGACATTGTCAAACTATTTTTTTTCAGAGAGAGTGTCACCATTTTTCATTCCCACAAGCAATATATGAGAGTTCCAGTTTATGCATGTCCTGACTGACACTTGGTATTGTTGGCATTTTTTATTTTAGCCATTCTAATAGGTGTGGATGGTATCCGATCATGATTTTAATTTGTACTTCCCTGATGGTTAGTGGTTTTATATTCGTCCTTATATCTTTCATCCTGTTCATGTGTTTATTTGCCATTCTTTTACCATCTTACGTGAAGTGTCCGAGTTTTTCCCTAATTTTTATTTGGACTGTTTGTTCCCTGACTGTTAAGTTTTGAGTTTTTTATATATTCTAGGTGAGGTCTGTTGTTGAATATGTGATTTGCAAATATTTTCTTGCAGCCTCTAGGTTGTCTTTTCATTCTTTTAATTGTGTATTTCACAGAATAAAACTTTTAAATTTTTATGAAGTCCAGGACATCATTTTTTCCTTTCATAGATTATGTGTTTTGGTCTTAAGTCTCCAAACTCAAATTTTACATCTAAGTCTGTGATCTATTTTGAGTTAATTTCTGTATATGGTGAGGCTTAGGACAAGGTTTGGGGGGTTTTTTTTGGATTATGTAAGTGCAGTTGTTCCAGTACTGCTATATGAGAAGACTATTGTTCCTCCACATGTAATTGCTTCTGTATTCTTTATTTATTCCTTTGCTAACACCAGTCTTGATTACTATAGCTTCATAGAAAGTCTTTTGTAGTGTGATTCCCCCATTTTATTTTTTTCAAAAATGTTTTAGTTCTTCTAGTATTTCCATCTTTTCATAAAATTTGAGTTAATTTGTCTTTATCAACAAAAATTCCTGCTGTGGTTTTTACTGGAAGTGTGTTAAATCTATATATTACTTTGGGGACACTTGACATCTTTATTTATTATGTTGAATCTTCCAATCCATGAACATGGTATGTATCTCCATTTATTTAGGTCTTCTTTTTTTCTTTGATTAGCATTTTGTAGTTTTTAGCATACAAGTTTTATGTGTGCTTTGTTGGATTTATACCTAAGGAGTTCATTTTGGGGAAAGTTTTTTTTTTTTTAATTTTGTTTTCCAGTTGTATTACTTAGTGTACAAAATAGGCTTATATAATTTTTTGTTCTGGTATTTCTATAGTTCAGAGAATTAGGGGTGAATCATTTTGTTCTCGAACACTGAGGGCTCATGAAATGTTAAAATAGCCTACATAAATGCATTGTTAATATGCAGGCTTTAAAATTTATTTTAAAAGTCTGTATTTTGGGCTCACATATTTGGCTACATAATAGTGCTGAGTTGTTAAAAATATCACCTTATATAGTATAGTGTCACTTATATGAAATTCATGTGTGTGTGTGCATGCATGTGTTTAGATTTCTAGAAGAATGTTTATCATGTCAAAAATGATGTCTGAGTGGTGAAAAGTTTAGGCAATTTTTGTTTTATATATGCTTTTCTCTTTTTGAAGATTTCACAATGGGTACGTATTGTTTTTATTAGAATAATGAAGATGCTTAAAAGAGAGAAGAAAAGTGAAGCAGTGAATTTTAATATAGTCCTTATTAGTAAACAAGGATAGTCAAGGATAGTACAGACTCAGGTCCTGTTTGAGAATGAGGTACGTGCATCTTAGAAATCTTGAAAATTTAAAGATTTTAAATTTAAAACTTCTCAAATTGTTGGGGCACATGGATGGCACAGTTGGTTAAGCATCTGACTCTTGGTTTCAGCTCAGGTCATGATCTCAGGGTCTGGAGACTGAGCTCTGCACTGGGCTCCATCTTATATTTTCTTTTAAAACCAAACAAACCTTTTAAGACAAATGGGACATTCAGAAATGAGAATGCTGTGTTTGGAATTTTCTTCACAGTGTTTTTCTTTCTTTCTTTTTTTAAGATTTTATTTTTAAGTAGTCTCTACACCCAACTTGTGGCTCAAACTCAAACTTAAGAGTTGCATGCTCCTCTGACTAAGCCAGCCAGGTGCCTCCATTTCTTTTTTATTATATACTTGTCTCTGTGTCAAGCAAGGAGGGTGGATGTCAGTCTTGACTATTCATTAGAATCACCTGGGTGTATCTTGCAACGAGTGCCTGATGGTTTAGCCCACCCTTGAACATTAGATTAGAATTTCTGAGGATGGGCAAGGACACTGGTGTTTTTAGAAGTTCTCCCATGTGATTACTAAACTCTTCAAAAAACACATGTTGGTAAATTTTATTGTAATGTAATAATAACCATGAAGTATTTTAAGTGTGACTTCTATATATGAAATAGATGATTATTATTATATGGATTATTCCTGTATAGTCATAGTTTATGTATGAAAATAAGAAACTAAAAAGTATGTATATGCTTTCACACCTATATCAAATTAAATATGTTCTTATAAGTGAGAAGGCAGTTAAATTTCTAAAACAAAATGGTTTCTGGGGCACCTGGGTGGATCAGTCGTTAAGCATCTGCCTTTGGCTAGGTCATGATCCCAGAGTCCTGGAATCAAGCCCTGCATCAGGGTCCCTGCTCCATGGGAAGCCTGCTTCTCCCTCTTCCAGTCTCCCTGCTTGTGTTCCTGCTCTCGCTGTCTCTCTCTGTCTCAAATAAACAAAATCTTAAAAAAAACCCAAAGTGAGTTCTAATGTGACTTCAAATAATTATATTACTGTCAAAAAAAAAAAAAAAACAAACCCCCAAACCCATAGCATCTTTAATATTTCCACATTTTTCATGAGAATTTGCCATCCTTGTTAAGTCTCAGGTTTATCGCTGACATTTGACTAATGGCAGATAATTAGCATTGCTCAACCTTGTCTCTTCTCTGTTGTGGATATGATTGTATAAACCTAGGCTTAGGAGTATTTGTGTATAGAAATGTCATCTTCCCTGTACCTCTTCCTGGAGACCTCCCATACAATGATTTCATGACATCATCTGATCCTGCATATGCTGGGGAATTACGTTCTTGACAACAGTTTAAAGTGGATCTGTGATGTGCAGTCCTGTCACCACCCTCTCGTCGTGACTGTGACTCACCATAGTCTCTTTTTGAGTAGCTCCAGCTTCCCATCTGTAGGACGCATATAGTTTTTCCCAGGCCTCGCACTTCATGAGCGGGGCCCAAAAGTCAAAATGGGTCAGGGGAGATGTTAAAGGGTACCATGTAGTTATGTAGGGCAAACAAGTGTAAAGATCTAATGTAAGGTATGTGGCTATAGTTAGTAGTACTGTGTCAAAGACTGGAAATTTGCTGAGTAGATTTCAGGTGTTCTTATGACACACACAAAAAGGTAACTATATGACAAGATGTGTTAATTAGCTTGACTGTAGTCATCATTTCACTATACATATCAAGTCATGCTGTCTACTTTAGATATATACAATTTTATTTAAAGAAAACAGTAAAATAAATGGGACAGTCCTTAGGCTGTCCTTATAGGAATCAGATAACAGAAGTGAGATTCTGCAGCTTGCTCAGTTGCTTGTAGCAATTTGAATGAAAATGATACTGTCTATCTTTTGAAATATTTTGGGCTTTTGGGGGGGTTCCTGTGTGAAGTTTGAAAATCGTGCAAACTGGTTTACTTAGTTGCATTCGCTAGGGCTATCAGGAACCTCCTCCCTAAACACCATTTTTTTCTGGTCTCACCTACCAAAAATAGGTAATGTGCTTTAAAGAAGGAGAGAAATGATTTTAAAATGAGAGTATTTCATTACATTAATATACATTGTACATTTCCCAGCACGTTGCAGTTTTCAGAGCACTTTCACAGCCTTTGTTATGTTTCCCACAGTAATCTTGTGAGGTACTCAGAGGGATATCCTCCAGCACATCCCAGCTCACCATAATAGAAGCCCACAGGTTGCCCCCATTGGCTGACGTGGTGGTGTGTGTTGCCTATTCTTCCATTCCCACTACTCGAATTCAGTTCTTAGTTATTTTGTCCTTAGCTTTCTAATTGATCTAATTGATCTAATTGATCTTCCTGCCTTGGCCTGTTTCCTTGTCAGTCCATTCTTCACAATGTTTCCAGGATTACCTTTCCAGAAGAGGATTAGTAATGTCACCTTTCAGCTTAAAAACCTTCAGTGGATTCTCATTTCTTATAGATGAAAAACAGATTCCTTGGTGTTGTATTAGTCTCCAGTCTAGACTTTTCCCCTTCATTTCCATCCTTGCTGTCCACCATAGGCCCTCTACCCACCTCACAGGACAAATTCATGTTCCTTAAAGATCCCACATGCTTTTCTCCCTCCCTGCCTTCACTCTTGCAATCTCCTCTGCCTAGAAACACACCCCACCACTCACACTGGCCCACTTTGTGAAATTCTCCTTACACCAGTCATCTGGGAAGAATGGCTTCCTCTTTCCTGTTTGCTCTGTAACACTTTGTGCATACCTATTACCAAGTTAAGCAGCTTTCTTTCCTCACAGACTGTGAGCTCCTTGTGAACACCGCATGGTGCTGTGATTTGCTTCAAGTCTCCAAAGCAGAGCATAGTGCCAGGGACATGACAGACATGGCACTTGACTATTTGAATAAAGGAAGGACTTTGGGAATCTTCAGAAAGACTGTGGGTACAGTGTTTATGTTTAATGTAGTAGCAAATTCTTGTTTTTTATTAATAATGACTCTGCGCTTAATGGATGCTATTTTCTGGAATGTTATCTTTAATCTCTCCAACTAGTTTCATTTCAGACACCTTGGTAATCTCCAGAAGTTAAACTTACGCTTGACATCACACACACGTACACACACACAACATATTTTCACTTCAAAAAATATCCCTGCCTCTTGAACCAAAAGTGTGGTGTTGATCTTTCCTTTTCTCTGATGGTACTCTTCCTGACAACCCTCCCAAGAGCATGACCAGACATTAGCTTATTAGCAGCAGAGCTGGTTTTCAGTTGTGTAGGTTCTCTTACCACTAGGCTCTCATGTCTTTTTCCTATTAACACCACAACTAAATACCCAGATATACAGTTTTGAGAAGCCCTTAGCACTGTGTGTCTGTACACTTCTACTTTTATGTGCTCTTTTGCTCTTTTCCTATCTCTAGCATACACATAATGTACTCTTGAAGAAGAGTAATGGGCTCTAGTTGGCTTTTACTTCCTGTTGGAGAGTCGTTGTGTTTATTGGTCATTGTGTGCTCAGTTGTGCTGGTGACATATGTGATGAGGAAAATGAGTATAGGTAGCAAAGTGGCTGATGATAGAATGTGAAATCTAAACTTCAAAGGGGGCCCTCAGAAAAGCCTGTCATATTCAAGTTTAACAGATGACTTGAATTTGTGATACAGAATTAAGTATTTTTGGACAGGAGTTAATACAGTGTCTCCTTTCCATTCTGAAGTTGGTAGTAAAAGCAACTCTGCAAGAATAAGCTAAAGCAAGGAAACAGACACGAGTTTAGATGACATTTTTTTTCCTCAGGTCATCACTACCAATTGATAGGGCAGCTATACTTTTTGTACTGTGCCCCCCCCATTTTTTTTTAACAGAACAAAGTGCAATTGGCAACAATTGGAACCTTGCAAAGGACAAGCAACCAAACAGATAATAAACCCAAAGAAAAAGGGAATTACCCAAGGCCCACACTGGGTAGTAGCTTTGTATGAGCACCATCCAACCCCTAGGGCAGTGGTCCCCTCCATTTCAAAATCCTATGGAAATACTCTCTCTGCCTATTATTTCTTTTAAGCTGAGAGTCAGGGAAATAGCTTTTGTATTAGGCTTTAAATTCAAAGTTTGCTTTTTTTAAATCATAGTAAACTGCCAGAACCAGGTCTTCTTGATATGAGACCCTGCGGTGCTGTTGTGGTGCCATGGACTCAACAGGCGCTCAGGTTTATGGGAAGTCACACGCACACTAGCAGCATATGCATTCCCATTTCTATCTTGATAAATATGTGGATTGTAAGAACAACCCATTTTCTAAACTAAGGCTTGACCTGGTTCTTTGGTGATCTTTCAGTGATTTCAGGCCATCATTACAGAAGTTAATGCTTGGCATCCATCACAATGTTTGTTTTATAGGAAGAAAACTTGGACTGTAGAGAAGAAACAAAATAGGTTTTGGTAATGTTACAGGAAGCAGATGCATGTTTTGGAAGTTTGGGAACCTCTTTGTTGAATTGATAAGTAAGGCGCTTATGATGTCTAATTGTTGCCTATCCAGAGAAACTGCTTCAAGCCACATTTGGAGCTGTACAAATGATAGCATAGTGTTTATGAAAGCAGGTCCTAAGCAATCCTTATTTCTTTTTTTAGCTGTGGAGCTAAATGTCCATAGCAATCATTATATAAAACACATAGTTGCGTCTTTATGTATATTTTTATAAGATTTGATTTATGATGTAAGAGTTTTTAAAAATCTGATAATGCTTAGTTATATACACACTTTTTTAAAAAGTCAGGAATCATCCCTTTTCTTCTCTAGCAGACAATCAAAATAAGCAGTTTGAAGAGATGGATTTAAGACAGCAAAATTGTTGTATCTTCAGCTGTGTAAAAGAAGTACTATACCTTGGACCAGAAAACCTGTATTAGCGATGGTTCGGTTAGTGACTGCAAAAGTGAAACAAAATACCGCAGTGTAAACTACAGTTCCACATGACAGTGTGTTCGGCTAGTGCTGGCCATCATGATTTAAGGAGCAGGTAGAGCTAAAAGGTGTTCTGCTGCTTTGCATGGAAATACCTTAATAACAAAATTTTGTGGTGCTTTGTTTCTCATTGAATTCTACTAGGGAGAGATTTGGTCAGGTTTTGTTGTTGATGTTTGTTTTTTAGAGGGAGTAGGGGTGGAATGTTTGCCATAAACCTATCCCCCAAAAGTTGCTTATTTTTCATCCTCAAAACTTCTACCATGTTCGGTTGAATAAAGCTTTGTGAAATAAAGCTGTGTTATTGTTTGTTTTAGATGTAGAAGTTGATCAGCACATTGCTTTTTAATGTGAAGTTATAGTGTAATGAGTTAAATGATAAAATTACTTGCACAGGGATATTTTCTTTCCTCTGTTAGGGTTAATCTTTAAACAGTCTCTGTGTTCAGAAAAAAAAAAATACTGTTCAAGACCCCAGATTGCAAAAGCAGTGCCACTTCTTCTGAGAGCTTTGGGGCAATCCTCTGATGTGTAATTGCTTTTACATCAGTCACAAGAGAGAGACAAGAATGCGCTTTCCTTGAACTTAACAGTTTGGGCAATTTTCTATAATCCAGTAAATACAAATTGTAGCTTGATTATTCATCTACGTCTGTCAAGCAAATTTTAATGGATGAATGAATGAGTCAAATCTATGCATGGAAATATACAAATGTGCAAAATATGGGTCTAATTACCAGGCTGCTGAATTTACACAAGGTCAGGTAAACAAGGCACCAGTGTAATGATTATTAATTGTTAATAATGCCTTTGGGAAAACATTCACATTTTCCTTCTGAATACCTAACAGTTTGCCTCTCTAGTCATTTCAACTCTGAAAATTTTAGCTGGTCTGAAAACACAAAAATATTTTTGCCCTATTTTTATCCTTTCCCTATAATTGCCCTCTAATTCTTTTAGAATAACAAAATATAATACATTTTTCAAGACCCTGTGGAAAGTCACAGTTGAATATGATGGTGAGAGAATTAAGGCAGTGTGGGGGGGTAATTCACACAGCAGAATGAAATGCCAGCTTTCTTTTGTCTTCATTGAAGGGATGAGCATGCCCCCCCATCCTCCACCTTCTTCTCAAACATAATCGACATTCTAAAACACAAAACCAAGGTGGTAATAAAGGAAAGGAAATCAAAGCAGGCTTTTTCCCCCTCTATTTACCATAGTAAGTCAACATTTGACTCTGTCTTGATATTCTACAAAATGAATGTTGGAAAAAGAATAATATCAATGAGTTGTTTCCCATCGAAATGCCCAAGGGCTGAAATAATTGAGGGAGTACTTGCCAAGGTTTTTCTTAGTTCAGTAACTCTCCATCACTGTGCAGTTTTGTAGCTGTACTGTCATTAAGGGCTCTCCATGTCTGGAAGGACACCCCCCTCTTCCAGCTTTAATCCAAAAGTCATCAATTGTAGAACTAACATGTCGTCTGTGGGTCACCCAGGCGAAAACACTGCCTCTTGAGAGATCTATCTTTCTGCCACTGTGCTTTGAAAATCTTTTGAATATTTTGCATTAATGGGACCGCTGCAGTGTCTTGCTTGGCCGTCTTCTCATCCTCGCAGGCTCGACATTCAGAAGTTTTTCCCCATGGCTGATCTAAACATTATTCTCTCTGCTCTAGGCCTCACTGACTGCTACGCACCCATGCTGTATGTTCAGTGAATGCAAGCACCTTCCTCTGTGTTTTCTTTTGAATGTTTGTAAATAGCACTCATATCTCTGTTTTATTTCTTTAATGTCTGTACTTGAGGACTCATACCATTTCTTAAGAATTTTCGCTTTTATATGTGTTTTTCTGGAACTCTCTATTTTTAAATCATGGTTGTCTTCTGTGGGTTAGATAATACTGCCTGTAAGCCAAATGAATTTGGACCACTTTTTGACCTTAGCCCTCTTCTCTGTGGTTCAACCTAGAATATAATAGACATATTTTATACATGCTTATGGGTGTTCCAGTGGTTTAATTAAGTCTGTAAAATTATGGCCCAACTCTTCATTCTGGCATTTGAGATGTTATATACTCCAGCCTTCACTCCCCACATGCTCTCCCATCCTTTGACACTGTCCAAATCATTATTCCTTCAGACAGACCTTCTTGGTTTTTCACAACTGCCCAGATTGTCCTCGCCCACTTGCTATCTCTATCTGTCTCCTCAACCTTCAAGACTCAAGCCCACCTCCCAAGTTGTGGGAAAACTTCTGTTGATGTTACAACTGTGGAGCGTTTGTTTTGCCTTTGAATTCCTAGAGAACTTCAAATGTTTAACTTTTCTCCCCACAATTTCTTTAATACAGTCTCTTGTAGTTATATTCTTTCATTTGACAAATAATTTTGTTCCCTCTAAGGTCGTAGACTTCCAGAGAGCAGAAGAAAGAAGAAAGGCTAGTATTTTTTGAGCTGTAAGAGCCTTTGCTAAACTTTTTTTTTTTTTTGCATACATGGTATCATTTAATTCTTGGAGCAACTCTGTAAGGTGGTGATATTTTTTCCATCTTTACAGATAAAGCTGAATCTTGTAGTAAGAAACTCAGCCCGTGTTAGAAGGCTAACACACTGTAGAGTTGGGATTTAAATTAGGGCCTCTTTCATTAAAACCCCACACACTCTTCTCAGGAAGCTTCTTCCATGTAAGAGTGATAATTTGCCTTCCACTCTGTCAAGTTACTAGAAAATTCAGAGAACAAAGTAAATGTTCAATAAATGATTGAATTTATCACTATGAAAGTCTTAATTGCCTCAGTTGAATTTCTTTTACCCATCAACTAATAGTAATATGAATTAGCAATAAAATAGCCAAAGCCTTAGGAAGGGCCCTCTGTATTCTCAGCGATGGCTAATAGATGAAAGGTTGACAGTTGTACTCCTATGTAAGACTGTTAACTTGAGACGAATTCTTTTTTTGTTTGTTTGTCTATTTTTAAGGTGTTCTCTTGTTGATCCCAACATTCATTGTATTGTTAAATGTCACTCTTCCCATTTACGATTTGCATTTCATTTTCAGAAAGTAAATCTCATTGTAGTAGCATGAATAATTTATGCTTCTGTCAAGGAATTATTAAAACACCAGAGATTGAAAAATACACACATTCTAAAATTTGTATAGAAACTAAGGAATATTTTCACCACTCCCCAACCCCCGCCGCCCAAGTGTTTACCCCAGTAGTAAACCTAGGCACTTACGGAAAAGCCATGGTCTCGTGGACTTCAACTTAGGACCCTTTGCAGAATTGTAATTATATTTACAGATAAAGGAAACTTGCCATTTTATTTTTTATTAAAAATAGGCTTTTATACTTTCAGGGAGCTGTTTACCTTTTTATTTAAAGCAGGGGATTTTTTATGAGGTATATTTATTGTTGAAGAATTAGTAGTTATGAGGATCAGGAAGGAAGATTGCTCAGCCTAAGAATGAGCAGAATTTAAATTTCATGAACACAGGCAATGTGACTGAGCTTTGGGGTGACAAAAATATGATCTGTTTTAGGTATCTGAGGTTTCTTCAGCAACTTCTGTGCATATTGATAAGTCCAGCCTATTTTGCAAACAGTTACTAATGCCATAATGCATTTTCCCATATCTTCTGTCTGAATTTTTTACTATTATTGATTGAGGATTCAATTGAGAAATGTGTTTAGAACCCTGCTTTCTGTGGTAATCACAGAAGTCAGTGGGAAGACAAGAAAATTGTATTGAAAGAAATTGTGTGCATGTGTGTTTTGTGTTTCAGCATAGATTATCTCTGCCAAAATAATAGCTGTCATTTTGTTCTTGTTATATTAGTGGCCTGTAGCTTACCACTACTCCTTTTGCCTTACTTTTGCTTCTGACCACTAGCTATTACCCTCAGTAAGACTTTTTTAATTGAACGTCCAAATCTGACTGATTCTTGTCCTAATACGATCGTGATTTTGATCCATTTCAAATGAGAGAGAGCCCTAAGTTGCAACCTCTCACCTCAACATGAAAGCCCTTTAACATTCAGGTACTTTGAAACTTCTGTTTAGAATTTCATATCATGCCCATCATGAGGGGAAAAGATAGAAAATGTATACGCTGAGCCTATAGGACTTCCTGCAGTGCTTATTAATCCTTTATGGATCATTTGAAATGTTTCTAGTTTATTTAAGCTTTGCTGCTTGTATCAGATTGTTCCTATGAAAAAAGAAAAAGTGATCATGCTTTGAATTTTTAAAAATGATCTCACTTTCAAGCAAAAGCACTTTTATGCTCCATTAAAGTTGAATTTGCCAAACTCTTACATCGCATTAACACAAGCTTTACTGGATAGATAAACGTGTTGTTCAAAGACTGACTTGAACTTTACCAAACTGCATATTAAGATTTTTTACCTTTATACTTCTTATTCTTAAATTATTTTAAAATAGACTAGTAAAACAGGCTTAGATTTGCCCAAATGTACTACTTTAATGACAAAATAGTTTTTTTCATTTAAAATATTACTATCGATTAGAAGCTGATTGACTATGAGACTGAAAGAAACAAATATTTTGAGCTACTTCACATTTCTTCATATTTTATATAGTATCAATCTCAGTAAAACTTTTGATTTTTCTTTAAATTTGTATAAGTAATTTAACCATTTTGACATTTCTGATTTTTACTCAGTTATATCGTGCTCAGTATTCTCTTGAAGATTTTAGTAGGTTAGACAGTAAATGTTTCTTTTTCCCCCCTTTTCAATTCAGTGGGTTTTTAAAAATATGCATAGCGCATTTTCCGGTTTTCTGTGAGGTAAGATGTTATGCTCTTTGTTTTTATTTATTTCATGAAGTTTTTAGGTTGGCGATAATATTCAAATATGTATCCTTGGACCAAAAATTACTTAGTAAACTCTAGTCTCATTTGTACCCTGCTTCCTGGCTCCCTAACACTATCATAAGAACTTGATCTTTCCTTTGCGTCTCTTCGGCCTTGGGCTTTTAACTTAATATGACTGTTGTTCAGAAAGAATGTAAGTTAGTTTTCTACTTGAAATGACTTTGTGTATTTTTTTAATACATGAAAACTTTACAAAGTATGAG
>PITA01000118.1:308770-338770 GCA_004023965.1 Spilogale gracilis
TTTTTTTTTTTTTAAGATTTTATTTATTTGACAGCGAGAAACACAGCGAGAGAGGGAACACAAGCAGGGGGAGTGAGAGAGGGAGAAGCAGGCTTCCTGCCGAGCAGGGAGCCCGATGTGGGACTCGATCCCGGGTCTCCGGGATCATGACCTGAGCCGAAGGCAGTTGCTCAACCAACTGAGCCACCCAGGCGTCCCTGAGGCTTTTATTTTATCCAAAAATATATCTGTGCTTTTTTTAAAGCAGTAATTTACATTAACATTCATAGTGATCTTGAAAAAAATATATTTCATTGGTAATGAAAACATAATTTAATGTTAAACTAAATCTTTTTCAGCTCTCATAGACTCCACTTTTTTAGCTGTTGAGTCACTAGGGTTCTTAAGGAAAATGCTTTTCAGAGAATTACTTTTTTAAGGCAAACAGCAGATTATGCACATGGAGGGTAAAGAGAACCTTTTATATGCCTTGTGGAGGGAAAAATCCAACCAGTTATGTGAAATATTTAGCAAATAATTTTATTGTTACAGCTCACCATTTCTGAGAGAACAATGTTACCTTGTTAGTAAGAAACTGTAGGGGCACCTGGGTGGTACAGTCGGCTGAATGTCTGACTCTTGGTTTCAGCTCAGGTCGTGATCTCGGCATTGTGAGATAGAGCCCATCGTTGGGCTTTGCACTCAGCTTGGAGTCTGCTTGAGATTCTCTCTACCTGTCCCTCTGCCCCTCCTGCTTGTGCTTTCTCTCTCTCTCTCTCTCTCTCTCTCTCTCTCTCTCTCTCTCTTTCTCTGTCTCTCAAATAAGTAAATCTTTTAAAAAATAAAAGAAACTATTAACTTTGACTTCTAAGGTAAAAATCTGCACTGAATTCATTTTTCACTAATTTACTTTATTCTTGTCTCCTAGTGTTTCCATGACCTTTCAGAAATATGTAGTTCCTATTTTGTGCTTTACAAAAGCTGCCTCTTAGGTTGTATTGAATAACACAGAGTTGAATTATGGACATATAATAGCAGTTCTTTGCAGCATTTCCAGTCCAGGCTTACTTTTAGTCTGCTAAATTCATAAGTGATGTGTTGTTGTTATTATTGGGTTTTTTTTATTTTTTTCCATGTTAGGGAAAAGGTTAAATAATGCTGGGCTTCTCTTCATAGGCAAACAGGGAGAGTCATTTTGGTTGTTTAGTGGAAGGTTGTGTTCTCATGTTTTCATTCCTCAGTCAGCATAGAGGATGTTCGGGATTGTTTTTGAGCTTTCAGACAGGGCTTACGTATTTCTCACATATTTTGTAAACTGCTCATTGTACAATGGAAGTAAAAATAATCTGGGAATAAAAATTTTAGCCTGGATGGTTTAGTCAGTTAAGTGTCTGACACTTGATTTTTGGCTCAGGTCATAATCTCAGGGTCATGAGCTAGAGCCCTGCATTGGGCTCTGTGCTGGGTGTGGAGCCTGCTTAAGACTGTCACTCTCTCTCTGCCCCTCTACCCCTCACTCTCTCCCTCTCTAAAAAAAAAGAGACATGACATTACTTCCCAAAGCCATATACTTTGAGAAGCCTTAAGAGAAGAGATGAGGGAGTAATGGTGTCTTTGAATTCTCTGATGAGTCTGATTTCCAGAAGAAAAGCCTCATTTCCCACAAGAAAATGGAAGATGGAATTTTTTTAACTTCAAGCATAATCTTTCAAAAAAAGTAATTTTACTTGATGTTTATCTTTCATCAACCAAGAGAACATATCTGTTGGCTATCTTTTCAGTGTTTACTTGATGCCATCATCATTGAGTCATCTGCTGTGAAAGGACAGAGAAGGTACCCTGTTCTTCATTTTTTAAGTGAAGTGGATCCCATCATAGTCCCTAAGTAATCCATCACAAGATCATGGGATCACAGTGTTTTGATGAAATATTTTAAAAATTCCTTCAGGAAGAAAAGCCCACAAATACTGGGCTTTATATTGTCGGGAAAGAAGGCTTGAATGCATGTTAATGGGAATTGGACTTGTTTGCAAGTCTTTGTAGTTTTTAAAGCAGTTGTAAGACATTGAGCTCACACGATTCTTATAGTAACATCTCATGGACGAGACAGGGTAGTAGGTTTCACTTGTAATAATCCCAAGGTGGGCACACCCAGAGCCGCCTCCGGTAAAAGGGCCTGCCCAAGGCACATCGCTCCTGAAGCGGGGAGGTAAGGCGAGAGCTTTGAGTTGGCTTCTGCCTTTCTGTTTTGCCACAGGGCTTCTTCATCGCCTCCTTCAAGGAAAGGGAGTGTTCAGCTATCAGAATTAATCTTGATACTACAGAATTTAATTCTATTAGTTTAATGTGGACAAAACCATTTCTTCACCTCCTTAAATGCATTAAACCCCACTCTAGGCCATAGGGGTTCAAACCTGAGTGATAGGATCCCAGCCCTGGGGGCTGAGGGACTGGCCTGTGGTTGCCCTTCTGTTTCCCTTTCTTCTACCTCTTCCCTTCTTTCCTCCGTCCTCAAAATATACCTAATTTACATATTAACACGTGTAAGCCTTTGGCCCCCAAAGTCATGCTCATTCTCTTGCACTCCAGATAAAAAATATTCATTCCCCAAGAGACAGAATTGAAACTATGCTTTAAATATAGGTGCAGTATGTTGTTTACCTTTAGTAAGTATTCAGTTTATTTATTTATTAAATTTAATTATTAGAAGAAGATAATTCAGACATGTGAAAAATACAACTTCGTTGGGGGTTTTCACTTTAAAAGTCACTTTAAACCCAATTTTGGTAATAATCCTAGTATAGGCAGCTAGGATAGAAGCTGGACTAGATGAAGGACATATACTTTCTCCTTAAGGAATCAATTTGCTTGACATTGGAATAGCTATATCCCTACTCCAATACCTGTACCCACATACCTTTATGATCATTAACGTTCTAGTGATACTGTTAAGTTTAGCAGTGGAATAGAGTCTTCCTCATTTCCTGTTGGTATGGAAAATCCCTCAAGTATTTGACCACCTTCCTTGACAGGAAGCTTTTGTGTGTTGGGTATCGTATATCAGGTTTGTTGCCATTAACATAGTAGCTTAACTCTTCTCTCACTTCCACAGAATTCACAAAATCCAACCTGTTACAAGAGGCTTTCCTTCTCTGATAATAGTTTGAAGTCCAGTTACAGAAATCTCAATCTCTCTGGCTTTTAATATACAAGGCCTTCTAGGCATGTTCCTAGGAAAGGAAAGTTGATTAGAGACTTAGTTTCTTTGTAAATTAATGTCCCACTCCAGCCCCATTTCTCCTTTCCTTGAGGAACACTCAGTGACTGTACTTGTGCAGGAAAGTTAAATTCTTTAGTTTTATTACATAAAACATCAGATGAGCTAAAGAGAATCTTTTCCCAGAAGCATCTCTTAAGCCCTGGAGTGAAATCACAAGTAGGGCAGTGGACTAGCAAATGGACAGGCATGCCTGAGATCATCTCAGCATCTGTGGGAAGCACATCAGGCTTGCTGCAGTTGGGTGAAACATGAAAATAGATTTGGGAGCTAGTTGGAAGATTCAAAGCAAGGTCAAGAGAGCTGGGGAGCTGAATATAAAGTTTTCTTTGAACCTGTTTCAATAACACATGAAAACATTTTCTAAGATGGATGATATTTTCTTCAGGGAATTCTTATGCCTCTTGCTATTTAGAAATTGTAGGCCTTGGAAATATTTATTAAAGTCCTTTGTAATCTAAGTATTCCGAAGGGCATAGAGTTCTTTGGGCTTTGAGAGGGGTAACATAAAAGGCAAATGTCAGCATTAGTGGCTGATAAAATATATTTTTGCTTTCTGTCATTCTAGCACTTTACGTCAGTGTGACTTCTGTATATTTTCACAACTTGATAGAGTGTGGTATTTAGCCTCATGGTTTGGACTTATTAAACCTTGTTTGTGTAAATACATGCCCATTTAGCCATACTGTGGAGGACTTGCTAAAACAAAGACTGCTGGGCACCACCCCTGGAGTGTCTGGTTCTAGGTGTTGGGTGGAGTGGAGGCAAGAATTGGCATTTCTGGGGCACTGAGTGGCACAGTTGGTTAAGCATCTGACTCTTGGTTTTTGGCTCAAGTCATGATCTCAGGGTTGTGAGATTGAGCCCCACGTGGGATTTGCTTGGAACTCACTCTCCCTCGGTCCCCCTCCCCAAATAAATAAAAATAAATCTTAAAAAAAAAGAATTGGCATCTCTAACACATTCCCAGGTGATGCTGATGCTGCTGGTTTCGGGACCATGCTTTGAGAACCACTATCCTAGGCATTCACCAATGTATACTACTCTACCAAGAAGACGGTCAGTGAAAACAGTAATGATGTGATTAATAATACTGGTGTAATGAGATTTAGTTAAGAGGAAATGTTTTCGGTGATGGGAACATGTGTATATTTTCCTAACCTCAGTTATGGATAAGTCATGAAGGCTTATGGAGAACCCCATGTTTGTTTTTTAAAATTAAGTCATAGAATTCTCATGCTAGAACAGACCTTAAAACCCTCTAGCTGGATACAACACCCTTCTTTGTGAAAGAAAAGGTTAAGATCCCCAAAGTTGAGATCTCTCCAACTTCACGGTGGTTTTTTGTTTGTTTGTTTTTTGTTTTTTTGTTTTAAGAACCAGGAGACGTGATGGAATAAGAAAGCTATGTTAGGGAAGGGAGCTTTTAAGAGAACTAATTCTCCAAATATAAAAGGAACTATTTTAGTATTTATTCAACCACTTAATATCCTTAAATTAAAATTCAGTCCCAAAGTTGATTTTAGGCATTCCTATTTTTTTTCACCTGTAGTGATTTTAATCACCACCCCCCCATAGTGGTTTTAACAGGAGAAGAGGGAAATGATCATTATTTACAGATTCCTGTAAACTCAGAAATCCCAATGAAATCAACCAAAAAACTATCACAGACAAAAAGAATTTAATAAGGTCATTAGTTAGAAAATTAGTATTAAAAAATCAGTAGTTTTGATCTACACCAACAACAACCAGTTAGAAAATATAATGAAAGAACTGAATACCATTTATGGTTATGACTAAACAGATTAAATACCTAGGGAAAAACTTAATAAATGTGCTACATATATATATGTATATGTACATATATGAATATATGAACATATATGAATAAAACATGTTAACTAAAGGATTTAAAAGATTTTGGTGAATGGTAAAGTGTATTATCTTTCTTTTTTAAGATTTTATGTATTTATTTGACAGAGAGACAGCGAGAGAAGGAACACAAGCAGAGGGAGTGGGAAAGGGAAAAGCAGGCATCTTGCTGAGCAGGGAGGCTGATGCAGTGCTTGATCCCAGGACCCTGGGATCATGACCTGAGCCGAAGACAGACGCTTAACCAAGTGAGCCACCCAGGCCAGGCACCCTGTATATTATATTCTTGGCTAAGATTATTCTCCCAGTTTATCCATAAATTTACAGTTTCCTTAGTTTTTAAATAGTTCACAGGAAAATTCTTAGAAAGAAGTTGACTTACTGCCAGTTGTTAAAATTTTTAGGACTTATGGGTCATTAACATATTTTGATGCTTTCTCAATTTTGATGGAGCCATTATAGAAAGTCCAAAAGTAGACCTGAAAGTTACGTTGAGTATTTTATAAAGGGGTAGTTTGTATCAGTAGGGAATAGTCATCTGGAGAAAAAATACAGTTGAATTCCTTCCTTGCTTCCTACACTAAGATAAATTCCAAAAGGTCAAATTCCAAAAGGGTCAAAAACTTAGAAAATCAAACTAACACGGACAGACATCCAAAGAAGGCATCCAAATGGCCAACAGACACATGGAAAGTTGTTCATCATCACTTACCATCAGGGAAATGCAAATCAAAGCTACGGTGAGAGGTGTGCCTGAGTGTCTCAGTCAGTTAGGTGTCTGACCTTTGATTTTGTCTTGAGTCATGATCTCGAGGTCATGGGATGGAGCGCTGCATCAGGCTCCATACTCAGTGCAGGGTTTGCTTCAGATTCTGTTTCCCTCTCTCTCCCCCTCTGCCACTCTCCCCACTCATGCTTGTTCTGTCTCTTAAATAGGAGTGCCTGGGTGGTTCAGTTGGTTGAGTGTCTGACTCTTGGTTTTGTCTCAGGTCATGTTTTCAGGGTCGTGAGATCAAGCCCCATGTCAGGTTCTGCCTTGAATGGGGAGTCAGCTTGAGGATTCTGTCTCTGCTTCACCTTCTGCCCCTCCCCCACTTTCTCTTTTTAAAATCAGTGAGTCTTTAAAGATTTATAGGTAGATAAATAAATCTTTTTTTTTTAAAGTACAGTGAGATACCACCTCACACCTGTGACAATGGCTAAAATCCACACACAAGAAACAACAGGTATTGGTGAGGATGTGGAGAAAAAAGAACAGTCATGCACTGTTGGTGGGAAGGCAAACTGGTGCAGCCATTGTAGAAAACAGTGTGGAGTTTCTTCACGAAGTTAAGAAATAGAACTAACCTACAATCCAGAAGTCACACTCCTAAAACACTAATTCAAAAGGGTACATGCCACCCCTATGTTTATAACATCATTATTTACAATAGCCAAAATACAGAAGCAGCCCAAGTCCCCACTGATTGATGGATAGATAAAGAGGATATGGAGCATTTATATAATGGAATGTTATTTGGCCATGAAAAAGAATAAAATCTTACCATTTGCAACAACATGGGTAAAGCTAGAGAATATAATGCTAAGCAAAATAAGTCAGGCAGAGGAAGACAAATACCATATGATTTCATGGAAATTTAGAAACAAACAAGTGGAGGAAAAAGACAAACCAAGAAACAGGCTTTTAATTATAGAGAACAAAGTGTAGTGGTTAGGAGAAGAAAGAGTGGGATGATGAGATTAAGGAGGGAACTCATCATGATGAGCAAGAGGTGATATATGGAAGTGTTGAATCACTATGGTACACCTAAAACTAATACAACACTGTATGTTAATTAACTGGAATTAAAATGAAAACTTAAAAGAGAAAATGAAACTATAGGGATGCCTGGCTCATTCAGTCAGTGGAGCATGTGGCTTTTGATTCCAAGGTTGTGAGTTCAAGCCCCACTTTGGTGATTACTTAAAAATAAAATCTTTCAAAAAAGAAAGTATAATAGTGATAGATATTTTTAATAATCTTGGATTTGGGAAGACTTCTTGAAACAATACAATTCAGATTTCAGATTTCAAGAAGAGAAAATATCAGTAAATTTGAATACAAATTAAAATAAAAATTTCTGCAAGGTAAAAATTATACAGACAGACATAAAATACTGTAAAGTCAAAAGAGAAATGATGAATTAGGGAAAGTATTTGCAACCCATATAACAAATAAAGGCCCAATTTCCTTTAGATATAAAGTGCTTTTGAAAATCAATGAGAAAAAGACCAACAACATAGTATAAAAATAAGTAAAGGACAAAAACAGGCAGTTAGCTCATAGAAAAAGAAATGTAAACAACTTATACACACAGGTAACGATACTCAAGCTTATTCTTAAGTTCAGAAGCCTGAATGAATACCACTTTTCACGCCTGGCTGCACCACCCAGGTGCCCCTCTACTTTTTTATAAAGAAGGGGAGAGGGGCACTTGGCTGGCTCAGTAGAGCATGTAACTCTTGATCTCAGGGCCACAAGTTCAAGCCCCACCTTGGGTGTAGAGATTACTTAATACAGATTTCTTTAAAAATGATTCAAGAAAAGAAAAAAATAGGAGAGAGTGTTGTTCATAATATAACAAAATTTTTTACTTAACCCATTATATCCAAAATATTGTTTTATCTATAATGAATGTTAAGAATAATATATTTTATCTTTTTTTGGACTGTCTTTGGAATCTGGCTTTATATTTTACACTGGCAGCACATTTCAGTTTGGACTAGCCACATTTCAAGTACTCAAGAAACACATACAGATACTGGCTCCCGCATTAAACAAAATAGGTATAGAGAATAAAGAATGCTGGGCTAGAAGTTCAAAGACCCAGGTGGCCCCACAGCCAATTGCTGTGACAGTATACAAGGAATTAGCTCTTTCCTGGGCCTTATTTTCCTCAGACAGAATATGAAGAATTAGACTAGAGCTCTAAAGTCTCTTCCCAACTTTAAAATTTAGGGTTCAAATATATTATTTCATATTACTTACCAATGTCAAAAATGTAATTGTGTTTTCTTTCATAGACCCTCTTTTCACCAGCACTCCTAAAATTCTGTGTTTGTAATCTAGGGATTATCTTGTTATTGCTAAAATGAGATTCTTTGTTTATTGGTTTTTTTAAACAAAAGAATGTTACTCAGCTGCATATATGATGTAAGCCAAGTAGTAAGCGGTCAGTTCTTTTAATAGAATTAAGTCAGGTTTGAGACTTTGCTAATTCTAGTGCTGTATAGAGAACTTGGAGAGAGTAAAAGAGAGTCACATCAACAGTATCTAAAGAAAGAGTAACTGTTGAAGGAGAAAGTTGAGAGACAGGGTTTTGGGGGGGTGGCATCTGATTTATTTTTTATTCACCTATAATGTATTATTTGTTAGAGACAAGTTTTTAAGGTATGATTCTGTTTTTAAAATTCATTTTTCAGAAGAGAACAACCAGTATTGTCTTTTAACAAGAGAGAAGGAGAATAATACGGACATAAGATCTCAACCATGACTATACAATTAGAATCACTTGGGGAGCTTTGTTAAATTCCCGGTGGCCATTCTGTACCTCAGAATGGTGGTTTTCAAAGCATGGTCCCCCAAAGTATCAGTATCACCTGGAACTTGCTAGAAATGCAAATTTTCAGGCCTTATCCTAAGACCTAGTGAATTGGGAACCGTGTGGTAGTGCCCCAGCAGTCTGTGTTGTAACACTCCCCTGGTGAATCCCATGTGCAGTCAGAGTTGAGCATTCTAGAGCAGGAAGGTTTACAGGGCAGAGATAGCAGGTAGCTTTCATATTGAGTGCCAGCTTTCATCCTGTATCAGCCATAGGGATGAAGTTGGAGATGCAGTGCGGTTTGCCTGCTAGGTATTTGCCATTCCTGATTTTGGGAATTGGGGTAATTGATTGACATTATAAGGGGTTGGATGGATTGTAGGATATTGTATTTCACAAGTAGAAGTTAAGAAGTGTCCTATCTAGTCAGCCAGAAGGAAAAAAAAAGGAAGAAAAGGGGATAAAACAGAAAAAAAAAACATTGGAACAGAAGCCACAAAAGGTTAGGCAGGAGGGAACAGTATACTGGATAAAATGTTATAAGTGAGAAAATTCGGGCTAGATTACAAAATATTTCATTTATATGTGAGGGTTTCTTAAAGAAGTTCAAGTGTCACGGGGGTTTTAGGCCCACTTTATGTTCTGTCATCAGTTCTGTTTGATCAAAAAGTACTGAAGGCTTGTTCAACCGTTTATCATTTGGCATTAAAGGATACATTTCCACTTAACATTTAGACTTTTGATAGGATGCACTTAATGCAGGTTCGGCAAATTCAGAATGAACTAAACCAGAAAATAAATATATTTTCCAAGTGTAAAGAGGTTCACTGACTGAGAAGGAGTTAATGTGTCACAGTCTTTTGATTTCTACTCCTCGGGAGAAATCACAGCATCTGTAATTTCGGAGGTATATTCTGAAGAATGTTATATTGTGATTTCTCTAAGCTGAATCTTAGAGATCTGTCTAGGAGTTTACAGCCCTGACAAAATAAGAATGGACCCATTATAGGATCAGGCTCATTTGATTTTTCAAAAGTTAGGGGAAATACGCAGATCATTTCAGAGACTCCTTTTGCTCTGCCTTGTGAGGCAGATGAAGGAAAGCAGGCTGGGCTGTTGTGAGGATTGGGAGCTTATTTTTTGAGATCTCGGCAGTATAACTTCTACAAGCCCTTTTTGTGTGTGTTTTTCTTTTTTCTTCCCAAAATATTACTGTTGTACTCGGGAAAGCCAATTTTGATAATTTCTGAAAAGCTAGGCATTACAGCAGAATTTGTTCCTCTTAGAAAAAAACTGCTCCTTCCCTGGGTTAGAACCTGCTTTTCATATCTGTGTAAAAATAAGTCTGATACAACTTTTTTAATCATCACATTTACTATAGAAAAGATGATAATACTACTTGTGAGACCATGTTTATCTACTAAAATGTGATTTTGATTTTTTTGTATTAATTTCGGAGTGTTTGGCTTATTTTGTGAACTGGGCTCTGCATATAAAGTGGTTTTCAGCACACTGGTGATACTGTTGAACATCTTCCTCAAATAGCAAACATGCATTTCCACAGCTTTTTGGACAGAACCACAGTTAATAATTTATTTACAGGAAAAATGTATGGTTTTTAAAATTATTTAGTTTCTCATCTTATGTTCTGGCATTTACATTATGAAACTTCTCTCGGCGTGTGGACTTACCTTGTGTTGCCAAAAGGAAAGAAGTGGCTTTTCTGCAAACCTAAATAGTTTTGACTTTATTGTCTGCTACGAAACAGCTGCTGATATCAGAAAAATGCCGTCTCATCATTGGATCTGGGGTGTCCAAAAGAAGCACGAAAAAAATGACTGCAGCTCCCTGTCTGCCCTGGCCCTCCTCTTTTCTCTCCGTTTTCAGTTTTCATTGCCGTGAAGAGCAGGAGAACAATATTCTGCAATTAAGGATTCCATTAAGTTGAAGAAAAGAGCAAATGGGGGATGTTTGTTCTCCAAGCTGAAAAAATTTGTCTGGGGTGGTGAAGATAGTGGTAGTGGTATATAGAGAGAGGTGGGTGGAGAGACGAAGTCAGGGCTGTTTGTTGAATATACTGTTAAGGACTGTTACCATCCTAATTAATCAAGTTAGAAATTACAGCTGTAGTCGGTTTCCCCCCAATTCTTGTTATCAATTTTCTTCTCTTTTGAGACAAAGCAAATATAAATTTTGTGTTCATTTGTCATTCGTTCTTTGACTTCAGCATCTCTGAAAATAACAATGTAGCACAAAAGCCCAGTATTTACCTAGTTGTAATGTGGGTTGCCATGGTGTTTTGCAAATTATTGCAATTATGTTCACCATGCGAGTCGCCCTTGGTAACTGGCGAAAAAACTGATAATCCTGTTTTGAACAAAAGGTCAAATTGCTGAATAGAAAGTCTTGATTAACTAAAAGATGTACAAAGTGGAATTATTTCCTACCATTCAGAAATAGTTCTTGATCGGGTTTGGGGGAGGGGGTGAGTAAGTACATCTGATTACTGAAGTACAAAGCATTGAAAGGATGTTGTCTTGAGCCTTTCATGTAGTCTTAATGGTGGCTTTTTTGTCAAATTTACCCATTTGCGGCATTGAAAGAGGCAGCTGCATTTAAGCTGGAAAGACGGTGCTTTTTCAAGAGTTCAGTGCAAGGAAAGTTCTCAGCAGTATCTGCAGTTTACTAGTAGCCCCTGGTCTATTAAAACTGATGTGCCGCATTTGAGCCCATTGCTCTCAGTACTTGTGAACCCCTCTGGCTGATGATCTAATAAAGTGCTCTTACTGGACAATCTCTGATCAGCTACTTAGAAAGGAGCTTGGGGGAGGGGTAGGAGGGGCACCCTCACAGGCAGTCAGACTCCGTGTAGGCTAGAAGAGTCTCGAGCGAGTGGCCAAACCCAAAGGTTTGTTCTGATGATAATCGGTGCTAAGCTGTGATCACAATTTTTCTTCTGGAAGGAAATCTTAATTTCATTCAAAGTTGAATAAGAAAAGATTAGAAATGTCTTTTTGAAATTCAGAAATCCATCTTTGTGGATTTGTTTCTTAAATTATAGGCATCCATAAAATACATGATCCTCCGTTTATGTAAAACCAAAAGTTTCCCAGGTTTCAGCCAAAGGTCAAATGGATTTTATCTCTTCTGTATCTGGCAGAGCATCTGGGGGGAGTGAATTTCGAAGGCAGGGGGTCTCTTCTTTTCTTAATGGCCACCTGAAAAATCAATTCTCAAAACTTTTGAGAGTGTGTGAAAGTGGCATGAAAGCAAAGCAAACCTTAACAAGTTTGTGGGTTTACATTCTACGTCACCTAGCAACCCCCTGGCTCGGCCAGATCTCTTGTCCACCCTTAGTTCTGTTTACAGACTATTCAAACGGCCCTTCGAAACCATGAAAGATATTCAGTTTCATTAGTACCATTCTCAAGGAGAAAATAATTAAAGTTAAATGAACAAACATTGCTTGGTGATGGCTTAAACTCCATTCTGATTTTAAGATGTTCTTTGAGGCACTTGCATAGATAGTTCAGTTTTAACATTTGTTGTTCAGTACCCAAAGGCATATCACATTAAACTATACCAATAAATTACTAGCCTGCTCACAAACAACAAAAATTACTTTTAGCTAAACTTCAGCAAAGAAAAGAAACTGCTAATAATAAGGTTCTAGGCATGCCCACCTGATTGAATTTTTTAATTTGATTCCTACCCTGGACATCTGAGTTGATCTGTATGTACATTGAATAAAAGGCAGAGGAGGGGGCGTGGGGAACAAAGCACCTCTGTTTAAAATGGATTTATTACCTACCTTCAGAAATCCAACATTATAAAGAAAGTATTCAAATCATATTCCATAGAAGGCTGTGTGCATTTTAGTGAATGCCTTAATTTAATAAATGATTCTACTGCTACTAATAACATGCCCTGCCACTTTCTACTTGGGAACAGCTATGTGCTTAAGTTGACCTATTTTTAAAATTTCTGAATTAGTAAAAAAAAAATTTTTAAAGAAAAAACATTTTGGGGCACCTGGGTGGCTCAATCATTAAGCGTCTGCCTTCAGCTCAAGTCATGACCCCAGGGTCCCAGGATCGAGCCCTGCATCAGGCTCCCTGCTCAGTGGGGAAGCCTGCCTCTCCCTCTCCTACTCCCCTTGCTTGTGTTCCCTCTCTAGCTGTGTGTGTGTCTCTCTCTCAAATAAATGAATAAAATCTTTTTTAAAAAAGAAAAGAAAAATTTTTTTCATGTGCTTTTTTTTCCTCATAAGCACCTTTGCTGAAAATTCATCTTGGTAACAACCAAGCACCTATGATGTAGTTCAAAATATTTTTCACATGTATTAGTGATTTGATTGTGTTGAATGCTCTTGGCAAAACTGTCTCTTCCTTCATTAGTAACAGCTTTCTAATTATAAAAACAACATATGCTTGTTGTGGAAAATTCAGAAACTACAGAAACAGAAGAAACCACCTACAGATAACCAGCGATGACATTTGAGGGTAGTTCCTTCCAGTCTTTTTTTTTTTCTTCCTGTGTACATACTGATGAAACTAAGGCTTGAGTTTACTTTTGAGGTTTTATTTGTTAGTGTGTGTTCGTAGCAAAGGCTATGTTTTTTCATCATTGAAGACTTGACAGTCAGGAGTGGTTGCACAAGTAGTGAACAGTTTTTCTTAGAGGCTTCATTGGTAAAATATTCATACAAGCGACAGAGTAGCCATTTGACCATCTCATTCTACCTGATTCTTTCTGCCTTTTCCTTGTTGAAATGTCTGTATGCCTTAACTATCACATCCATTTATAACCATTCACGTTGGAGTCACAGTTGGAATAGTACATCCCCAAGTCACTTGTAGCTTCACATAGGGAAAAAAGTCTTTTATGAAAAGATTTGTAATACAATAGAGATTAATGGAATGTGGAGAGGAAAATGCTTTCTGTTTCTCACATAAAGTAAAAGCAGGGCAGCTCGGAGATCTTGTATTCTTACTATTTGTATTTTGTTAGATCTCTAACATCCACAGTACATGGCTGGGTTGCATGAGCTCTTTGTGCTTTGTTGACGGTTGACAGACAAAGCAAAATTATTCCTGAAGCAAGGTACTGTGTACTTAGTTGTGACCTATTATAGCCTATGAATGTAGCTTGCTTTTGAGTTGGATGAATAGGGAGAGTATTTTATAGAATAGGTTTGAATATACTAAGACATTTTAGCTGCCCATATAGAAAGATACATATCCTCCATTGAACTTTTTCCCCCCAAAATGTAATTTTCCTTATAAAATGATTTTAAGTATATTTTCCCCTGTTGCTTGCCTGGTGACAATTTTAACTGTTCTAGTATTGTCCTACAGTGGTAAAATAAGATTGCTGGTAATTGTTGGCTTTCTTCTGCTGACAGTATAGCAGGAGGAGATGGCTTGCATGAGGCTCTTTAATGTACCTCAGGGACATCTTCTGACGCTCAACCTCTGATTGCAAATTAAAATAACAAGGCTGTGGTATTGGATTTGATGTGAGGCAAAGCAGAAAAACTTGCTAATTTATCATGTAATATACAATTGCTGAAGCTGGAATTTGTCCACTTGTGGTGCTATTCTGTGTGTTTAAATGAGGACCACTCTTTGCATCTAACCTATCATAACAGTTTGGGAGTGCTCCATTATCCTTTCAGCAAACTGATGGCAGAGTCTGGTCCTCACACAAATGATAAGATCAATAAGTTTCAAATAACTTGGATGAAATGGCATTTAAAGAGATCTCTTACTTTAAAGATCAATTTTAGTAATATTTAAAATTCTTAACATTGACTGATGAGACACTTTCTTTCCACTTTTGGTTGATAATTTTGTTAAAAATATTTTTGTATTAACTTCAGTGAGTAGTTTATATATGTATATTTCCTGATTTGCTCTTTCATCTCCTACCCTGGCACCTCTGTGAGACTTAATAATCACTCTTTGACAGGCCAGCATGCTGCAGTGTAGAAGATTTAACTTTAAAAGCAAAATTATGTTCCTGTTAAAACTTCCCCTGGAGATCTTAGGAAAATTTTCTCCCAGTTTTGGGTGCAAATGTGGGTCAGAAAGCAATTTGTTTTTTGATATTTCTGGAAATCCCAAATCACAACATGTCATTCTTAAAAAGCAGCTGTGGGCCCATACTGTGCACTGTCTGTAAGACCCGTTTTACACTGGGGATAATTCTATGACAGAAAAATGTGACTGCAAGGGAACCCCAGAACATTTATAAATGGTTTTGGGTAAAAAGAGTGTCTGGTGTGCTCAGAGTGCATATCGTTTGGGGAGAGGAGCAGTTGATGGCCATTACAGGAAAATAGTAATGATGTGATGAACTCTGTAAGAGTACAGATGTTGCAGACCTCGCCCCGTGCTGTTGTCACCACACTCCTTGAGAGACACTACAATTGAAACTGAATCAATGCACTACTGTGGTGTGTTGTGTCTTCAAAATCTCTGAGTCCCAAAATAAAGCAAAGACCCCTTCCTCTTCCCTCACCATCCATTCTGCCATCTGTAACTTCAAATCTAGTATGGTTTTGTCAGGAAAAACATGGAAGGGTCACTTACGTTGACTACATAGTTCTATTATTTTATGTTCAAGTTGCAAAGCACCTCCACCTAATCTTGCCAGTTACCCATCATCGTAGCTCTCCATATAGGGTAACACTGGGTGGGAAACCGACCAGGCTCTACTTTAACAGTGGCTTGTCGCCTGTAGTGGAGCACCGATGTCCCCAGTAGTGGAGATGTGTAGGGTAGTGATAATATCTTACATTTAATGAACAGTATTGTGGGCTCTGAGCAACCTTATTAGAATAAATATTACTAGCTCTTGTTTTGTAGATGAGGAAACTGAGCCTCAGAGGAAAGATTCAGTGACTTACATGAAATTACCCTTTAATAAATGGATGGGGCAAACCCGCATTCACATGCAACTTTCACAACTTCGTTTCCGTATTTTTCATTGAGTGTGAACCTTTGTGCTAGAGACTGGAGAGGACACTACCAGATCCAAAGCGGTCATCCCCCAGGCCTGACCTCCTAGTTACGGAGGTAAAATAAGATTGTTCAGGAACAGTGCACAACATTGTAAGTTCAGTGGCAGTGGGATAGAGGAAGAGGGCCCTGCAGGGTGGGGAGGTTGCACAGGAGGGGAATGGAAATGATGCTCAAGGCATGGCCATGTTAGATGAAAATTCTACAGCATGAGCCAAGACAAGGAGTTGGCAATAGGAAAAATGTGTTGATGACAGTGAGAAAACCAATCCAGTGGACGAAGAGTTTGTTAAGAGGAAGAGGGGATGGGATGAGGCTGGAAAGATTTGAAAGCCAGACCAAAGCATGCATTCTTTAAGGAAGGTTTACCACTAGGGGGACAGGAGTGAAGGGCCCTTGGGGAACTACATTTGGCAAGTCTTCACGGAGAGAACGGAGTTGGGGAAACCAGGTAGGAGGCTGTTAAAGTAAATCAGCTTTGAGGTCTGGGCTTTGGTGAAGTAGATGACAATGGGACTACAAGGCCAGTGGACAAATTGGGTGACTGATTGAAAGTGGGAGGTAAAGGACCATATATTTGATTCAGGAGTATGAGAACTGTGCATTTTTCTTTCTCCTGGGAATTTTAGATCCTTATTACTTCCTATCAAGTAGCTCCTCTGTATTATTTTATTGCTTTTGTTTGCTTATTCAAAAGATTTTTTGGAGGGCGCCTGGGTGGCTCAGTGGGTTGGGGCCTCTGCCTTTGGCTCGGGTCGTGATCTCAGGATCCTGGGATCGAGGCCCATGTCTGGCTCTCTGCTCGGCGGGGAGCCTGCTTCCTCCTCTCTCTCTGCCTGCCTCTCTGCCTGCTTGTGATCTCTCTCTCTCTCTCTCTCTGTCAAATAAAGAAATAAAATCTTTTAAAAAAAAAAAGATTTTTTTGGAGTGCCTTCTCTGTGCCACATTTCCAGGTCTGGGTGATTTCTGTGTGTGCATCCTTCTAAAAATACAAAAGTACACAAGTGGGTAAGTTTGTGTTTAAGGTGCACCTACCAGGAACTCCTCAGTTAAAAGTGGACATCGATCCCTTTTTAGCATGTGCAGACAGAAACCATTTTAGTTGAGACCTCAGAAATATAATTTAGCAATCAGAACCAATCAGCATTTGACACAGTTTCGTACACAATGATTTCAAGGAATTAGTGATGCTGAAACTAAAGTAACAGATGATGGATCTTTGCATGTTTTGGTAAAGGTTCAATTTGCTGTTGGCCAGGTTGGCTTTACCTCTTTTGAACCCTCTACTTATGAATGTGGTTAAGGTCTAAGCATCTATCACGTAATGACTTTATCCCTGTTGGTTGTGACAGTTTGGCATTTACATGTGGCATTGCATAATAAAATGACATATTTGGATGTCACACATCCTTAGAGTGGTTCTGGGGGTTTTCATAAAACCCAACCCTTTTATCAAAAGCCTAGAGGAGAACATAGGCAGTAACCTCTTTGACATCAGCCACAGCACCTTCTTTCAAGACATGTCTCCAAAGGCAAAGAAAACAAGCAAAAATGAAGTTTTGGGACTTCGTCAAAATAAAAAACTTCTGCACAGCAAAGGAAACAGTCAACAAAACAAAGAGGCAACTCACAGAATGGGAGACGATATTTGCAAATGGACTTCCAAAGAATGACACTTTATTAATTTTTTTGCCATTAACTTGGCAATGTAACTTTGGGCTGTACATTATTTCCTGACATGGGTATTGAAAATAAGTTTAGTTTTGTCTTTGTGAGTGGATTTATTCAGTGCTCGTACTTATAACCGAGATTGGCCCCATTGTGGAATATTTTTAAAGATTTGGCATATTTAATTGTAATAATGCAGATGTTTCTTGAAAGGTAGATTTGGCTTAGTCCATAATATGTGCTGGGGGAACAAAGGGTTAACCACAGTATACTTGGCAAAATCAAATGGAAGCAAAGCATATATTGAATATGGTTAGGGTCTATTTCCCCCACAGAAGAGTTTTGTTTAAAATGCACCATGACCAAAAGCTTAATTATCAAAATAAAACAAGAGGAATCAAGAGTTACAGGCTTCCGATATTGTGCTTCAGCCCCAGTTCCCTTCACACAGTTATCAGCATGTGTAATTTCCATGCATAATAGCACTAGTTATTGTTGTCATTTGTAAAGGGAGATTAACAGATAGTAAGTACAAACAAACCCAGATAACTACTGAATAGAGAGGTGACAAAGAAGAAAAGACCTCTTTAATGTTAATTATAACTGGTAGGAAGTCTAGACAAATTATATTATCTGTTTTCTATATGATTTGAAAGGACATTTAGTTAGTAACTGAGATAGAGTTAGGTGTTTGCTCTCGAAACAGGTGAGGTGACAATTTAGCATCTCATTGGTTGGCAGCTTGCTAGTGAGTCATGAAGTTGTAGTAAATTGATAGAATCAAGTTTCCAAAATACCTGAAAAGAAGTTGAGCTTTGCAAAGGGTGTGTCGTAAAAATTGAAGAATAGGGCGCCTGGGTGGCTCAGTGGGTTAAAGCCTCTGCCTTTGGCTCGATTCATGGTCTCGGGGTCCTTGGATCGAGGCCCGCATCTGGCTCTTTGCTCAGCAGGCAGCCTGCTTCCTCCTCTCTCTGTGCCTGCCTCTCTGCCTACTTGTGATCTCTCTCTCTGTCAGATAAATAAAATCTTTTTTAAAAAGTTAAAGAATAATTTTAACTTCCAGTTTGTATTCCAGTAATTAAAAATTTATTGTCTCAAAACATGGAGGTTGTTGCCTGTCTGCTTGCTTTTTAAAACTTTTGTTTACATTGAATCAATTAGTGTTGGGGTTGGTATCATTACCTGATATCTATTTCAAAGTGTGTAAAGCCTCAGGTAGCAACTTTAAGGTAGTAAAGCCAAATGAACGATCAAGGAGTAGTCCAGTCCTGCGTGTCTTGTATATAGTTTGCTTGAATTCTACTGCTTCCTTTTTTCTTTTTTTAAAGATTTTATTTATTTGACAGAGAGAAACACAGCGAGAGAGGGAACACAAGCAGAGGGAGTGAGAGAGGGAGAAGCAGGCTTCCCGCCAAGCAGGGAGCCCGATGTGGGACTCGATCTCGGGTCTCTGGGATCATAACCTGAGCCGAAGGCAGTTGCCCAACCAACTGAGCCACTCAGGCACCCCTGCTTCCTTTACTAATATGCCTAAATGGATACTTCTAGAAATATCTGGTCTCACTGTTAGTATTTATAGGCTGCATTGAAAATTTAATATCTGCTGTGGTCAGTACCACTATCTCCCTTTGGAGCTAGTGCCTAGGACAGGCTAACCCCAAGTGTCTGGTTTCCTTAATTTTGAGGGGCCATCGATTGTGAACTGCACTCTTGACTTAACAGTGTTTTTGAAGGAAACAAATACGTTATTAAATGTAAATACATCTGAGTTTCTGAAATATCAAAATGTGAATTATAGTCATGTTCTCAAGTCAGGAAAATATAGTTATAGGCCTTACGAATTGGGATAAAGAGTTGCCTGTGACTCAGAGCCACTGACTCCTTGTTCTAGTTTGTGTTCTGCTGTGGTAGTGGTTTTTTGTCTCAGGTAGGAGCCATGCAACTCCAACCCTTTTCCGCCTCATTTGTCATTTATAGTTGGTATCATGCAACTTTGTTCTTAAAGCCATACCTTACTGAATTATTTTTAGTCTTTTTGTGTATGTGACCCTTTCTTATTTAGGTTGTCATTTCCTGAAACTCTGTACCCAGGGCCTCTTTGGCTACTCCACACAATATTTAATGTAATTCTGGGCATATATTAAAGGTTTCATAAGCAGTCCTTGATCCTCTATCTGAAAAGCTTAAATTTTAAAATAATTCAGCATATTGATTGAAGATAGGAATGAAGTTCACTGTGAATGTATTGTCAAGGTGATTTTATAATCTTTAAAGGTAGTATATTTTCTTTTGGTCAAAAACTTTTACAGTCTACTTTCTCTGGCTGTGAAAGCCATAAATGGAGCTGAAAGAACTGACTTTTGATGCCTTCTCTTGAGTCTCATTGTAGTTTCTTCCAAGAAGAGCCTATTCTGAGGACTGAGGTCACACAACACAGCAATGAATGGGGACATCCCGCAGATTTGGATTAAAGCCATGTGGCGATGTTAATAAGTGGCAAATGAAGGTCCCCAATGTAATTAAGCAGCATTTGTGTATATACTGCTCCTAGCTAAGGGGAAAAGACCAGCGAGTTGCTCCATGGAGAAACAGAGATCAGGGTTAAACACATCAATGACTCTTTTCCTTAATCACATCTACATAGCTTTCTCTGGCTTTCATTCTTTTGCATGTATTGTTCTCCCTGCCTAAGTGGTCTTTCCTGTGTTCTCCACCTACCAAACTTTTGCTCACTCTTCGAGACCATTTCAAAAGTTCTGCTTCTCTAAATACTCCCAAGACCCAAAGACAGTCAGGTCCCCATTTGCAGTGCCTAGGTGGGAACACCATGCAATAGGGAATGCACCTTATACCCCAGCACTTCAGCCTACTTTGCTTAGCCTTATTGTGCCTAATACATGCAGCACTGAACCTACAGACCCTAGTGCCTTCATAAGAATGCCTGAGCTTTGGGGTGCCTGGGTGGCTTCAGTTGATTGGGCATCCAACTCTTCATTTCGGCTCAGGTCATGATTTCAGGGTTGTGAGATTGAGCCCTACATCAGGTTCTGTGCTCAGCAGAGAGTCTACTTGGTATTCTCTCTCTCTCCCTCTGACCCACCCTCCTACCCACATGCTTATGTGCATGTGCTCTCTAAATGCATTCATACATACATGCATACATACATACATAAAATCTTAAAAGAACATCCAAGCTTTGCTCCACCTCCTTTGTGCAGTTTTGTATCCCTTTTTGAGCAGATATGCTTTATAGCCAACATGATACTAATTTAAGATAATAGGCATATTGTTATCACATCTGTATAAGAAAATTCAAGCAAGAGCAGCAGGAGAGGGTAACTGAAGAAGGAAGGTGAGAAGAGAGTCTAAAGGCCAGAGAAGTGGGCAATGAGTATTTCAGAAGTGGGAAAAGAGTGGTCGGTTGAAATTGTCCTTGAGAACATTGCAGCTAGTATTACACCTCCACATTATGTGTGTAGAAGAATCTGTCTTAATTTTAAATAATTGCTTCCTTTAAGTGTTTCTTATATGCTGAGTATAGCTCTAAGTGTGCTAAATGTATTACATCATTACAACCTATAAAGTAAATACTGTTGTTGGGCCTATTTTACAGAGAAGGAAGCTGGGCACAGAATTAGGTCACTGGCTAGTAGTCATTAAGCTGCTGCAAAAGTCATTCATTTCTACACGGTATACTCTTTTTAAGATTTATGTATTTATTTTAGGGAGCATGCACAAGGAAGGGGGAGGGGCAGAGGGAAAGGAAGAAGCAGACTTCCTGCTGAGCAGGGAGCCTGACATGGGGCTTCATCCCAGGACCCTGGGATCATGAGCTGAGCCGAAGGCAGATGCTTAACCAACTGAGCCACCCAGACACCCCATATCGTATACTCTTGACTTTGATAATGGTCTTTATTAATGACCGAAAACCTATCTATGTAAGTAAGCCTCTAGGGGGAAGTTTTGCTGTATGCATGCCAGGGAGTATATATTAAGAAGGGAAGAATATCTTATGTGATGTTTTATTTTTTTAAAACTTGATGAATTTCCTAACTGTTAAGGTTGGGGCATAGATCAAAGTGACATGTCAGAGAAGAATGATAAGGAGCTATTTCAGAATCTCTAAGGAAAGTTTGAACAAAATGAGTCCCTCTTGATAATGAAAGGGTTTTTGTTTTGTTTGTTTAAATATTTATTTGTTTATTTGAGAGAGAGAGAGCAGATTCCCTTCTCAATGCAGAGCCTTGACACAGGGCTTGATCTCACCACCTTGTGATCAGGACCTGAGCCAAAACCAAGAGTAGAATGCCTAACCAACTCTGAGCCACCCAGGTTCCCCTGAAAAGGGTTTTGGTTCGTATTTGTTTGATGGTGGCAATAAGACTGAAGCGTTCTCTTTCTTCTCTCAAGGGCTGGTTGATTTGTGAGGAGCCAACGTGTCGAAATCGAACTCGGCGCCTTCCCCTTCAGTTCTCCCGAAACGGGCCTCTTTGCCAAGTCTGCATGAAAGCTACACTTCGGCCAGAGGTAAGAGTCACATGATCCTAAGAACTGTGTAAAAGGGAGTGGGGGTCTTTATTTTCACATCCCTTGCTCTAAGAGGTAGATATTTGATATTTGCCCTCTGGAAACACTCTACTGCCACACACGCTTATTTTTAAAAATTCAGACTTCAAAAAGGTAAGTGCTTTATTTTTTCACATCATGAACAATACTACACTTATAGCTAAAAAGAGAAACTGACTAGTTCTCATAGGAATTACTTGATTTCTTTGGTTGCCACTTCATAATTATACAGAAGAAACTGCTTTTGTAGAAACCTGTCCTTGGACTAGGTCAGAATCCCTTTTGTAAGGGCCACAAAACCTCCCAAACCTGTACCCTAAAGGATTTATTGTACTTGTATGGGATTCCCTTGTTTCTAAGGGACAGCATATCCAGCTTTTTCTCTAGGCTTAGTACATACACCTGAGGAGGAGGCCAGCTATCATTAGTGACTTCCATGTAGGGAGCACATAGTCTGGAAACACCTCCCTGGTATTGCTTTCCTTCTGCTGTACCCTTGGAGCATCACCAACACAAGCAGCATTCCCCAAACTATGGGGAGAGAAATGTTTGAAGGCCTTCCTTGCAAAGAGGGTTTTGTGATCAGGTACACCTCACAAACTCTGGGCTAGCCAGAGTTAAACAAGCTTATTGCATTGTCTGAGAACCTGTAAAATGATAATATGCAATCAACCTCGCCAATACAGGACTGTACTGTGCCTTGCTTTACAAATTTGGCCCAAGGATTTATAAGGATTTTGGTGAGAAGAAAGTAGGAATAAGGAACCTGTTATTTACTTTTTTTTTTAATACTGGGGCAGTGTTCTATAATCAAGTCTTGACTTCAGGCCTTTTCACTGAAAAGGGTTGGTACACAGGCTAGTTTTAGGAAAATGTTTTAAAATTCAGATGGCTTCTTATTTTAAGATAATAGATCATCTCACAAAATTTAGCAAGGAGTCTTGAACTATAAATGACTATGACCATTTTATATTCCCTTGTTCTTTTGCATAGCCATGTTTTTTTTTTTTTAGATTTTATTTATTTATTTATTTATTTGAGAGAGAGAGAGAGAGAGCGAGTGCGCGCGCGCGCACACCAGCAGAGAGGAGGGGCAGAGGGAGAGAGAGAAGCCAACTCCCCGCTGAGCAGGGAGCCAAATGACAGGACTTGATCCCAAGAGCCTGGAACATGACCTGAGCCAAAGGCAGATGCTTAACTAACTAAGGCACTCAGGTGCCCCACCATATGTATTTTTTTATGTGGTTTCAGTCATGATGAATCATGTGCTTCTGTATCATGTTTATCTTTTGTCAAGCATCTGTCTGTGTTGCTACATCATTTTCAGTACCAGAATTAAATTTAACCACTTGTCTTGTTGGACATTTTAGGCTGCCTTTTTTTTTTTTTTTTTTTTTTTTGACAGCGAGAAACACAGCCAGAGAGGGAACACAAGCAGGGGGAGTGACAGAGGGAGAAGCAGGCTTCCTGCCGAGCAGGGAGCCCGATGCGGGGCTCGATCCTGGGTCTCCGGGATCATGACCTGAGCCGAAGGCAGTCGCTTAACCAACTGAGCCACCCAGGCGCCCCTTTACGCTGCTTTTACTATCTCTTTATTACAAAATTATAATGAATATTCTCCTGCTTATGTTATTTTTTATTGTTACTTGAAATGTTTCTTGACAAATTTTTCTCAACAATATGTCTCATAATTCCTAAATACAATATGGTCATGATTCATATTGCTACATTGCTTTCTTAATGGGTTTTCCTACCTTAAACTGTAGGCAATACTTAATGCGTGTCCCAGTTTTACCACTGTCTTTGCAGCATTTTGACATCATTATTTTTTAAAGATTTTTTATTTAGGGGCGCCTGGGTGGCTCAGTTGGTTGAGCAACTGCCTTCGGCTCAGGTCATGATCCCGGAGACCAGGGATAGAGCCCCGCATCGGGCTCCCTGCTCGGCGGGAAGCCTGCTTCTCCCTCTCTCACTCCCCCGGCTTGTGTTCCCCCTCTAGCTATGTTTCTGTCTGTCAAATAAATAAAATCTTTTTTAAAAAAAGATTTTTTATTTATTTATTTGACAGAGAGAGAGAGAGACAGTGAGAGCGGGAACACAAGCAGGGGCAGTGGGAGAGGGAGAATCAGGCTTCCTGCTGAGCGGGGAGCCTGATGCAGGGCTTGATCCCAGCACCCTGGGATTATGATCTGAGTGGAAGGCAGAAGCTTAACTACTGAGCCACCTAGGCACCCCAGACATTATCATTATTTTTTTTTAAGATTTTATTTATTTATTTGACAGAGAGATCACAAATAGGCAGAGAGATAGACAGAGAAAGAGGGGGAACAGGCTCCTCGCCCAGCGGAGAGCCGGATGCAGGGCTTGATCCCAGGACTCTGAGATCATGACCTGAGCCGAAGGCAGAGGCTTAACCCTCTGAGCCACCCAGGCACCCCACATTATCATTATTTTTAACTAACTTAGTAAATATAAAGTGTTCCTTGCCTTATTTTGTATATCTTTGATAATTAGTTAAGTAGTACCGAGGTGTTATTTTTTTTCTTAGCAAAAATAGGGAACATATAGTGAGAATTAGGTGTTATACTAAGTTGGTCTTATCCCAACACTTGGATTAGCAAGTGTAGGAAGAGAACAAAAGTATATGTATTTAGTGTGACTCATCACTCCACTTGTAAACTCTAGGGGAATCACCTGGCTTTATGAACCTATGCTGCCTTTGAGACTTTTTAAATATCTAATTCATCAAGTCAAGTTCAGTGAAAATTGAATTACTTCTTAGAAAATCAGTGAGTTTTATGATGATTCCACTGTTGGTGAGAGAAATTAAAAGGAGACTGGATAGGTAGTAGATTGGTAGCCTTCCAGTAAATGTTGATGATGTTATTGGTAGTGGTTTAATATATCAGGTCATCATTAATCATTTAGTATCTCTTTTTTTTTGGTGGGTGAGGCAACACAGGCATTTTGAAGTACTTTTTCCCCCTTCATATCCTTGTCCTCAAAATGGTAACATTTTAGGCAGGCGTGTACCGAGGTTATCAGCTACTCTTGATAGGGAGGAGCTTTCATACTGCTTGGGTCATATTGCTGCTGCAAATATGACCCTTTGAAATAACTGGAGGTTCAGAGCATCCTGGTTGGTGATACTGCCTATAGCTGTTCGTCACAGGGACCTTGACAGTAGGTCTGAGCCCAGTCTTCTTCAGTCCATTCAGAGTTGCTAGTGATGAGTTGGGCATTGCTTGATTCTGTGTATGAGGTTCCTGGGCTTTCCTAGTAAGAGGAAAAGGTGGCACCTGTCCAGAGACCATTCCAAAGAAGCTCCAGAATCAGTGGTAGAATGGACAGGATTGTTGTAATTACCACAGGTTTTTCTCTAGTGTCTGCTTTTCAGGATTATGCTTACCTGACCCTTAAGCTTAGTGTGCTGTGCCTCAATCATACATTACTTTCTTTTTTTTTAAGATTTTATTTATTTGACAGAGAGAAACACAGCCAGAGAGGGAACACAAGCAGAGGGAGTGAGAGAGGGAGAAGCAGGCTTCCCACCGAGCAGGAAGCCCGATGTGGGACTCGATCCCCGGTCTCCGGGATCATGACCTGAGCCTAAGGCAGTCGCTTAACCAACTGAGCCACCCAGGCGCCCACATTACTTTCATTTAATAGTTTATTGAACACCTACTAAATCATAGGCACTGTGGGGCTGGGGTCACACCAATGAATAAGACATTTCCTTATTTATAAAGGTAGTTTCACATTACATAGATTATATAAAATTGATATCTGTGGGCAAAAATAGGCATTTGCAAGTACCTGTTTGGACAGAAGCACCGGATTTTCTCAATGCTTACCTAGTGGGGGCTTTAGATGCATTATTCCAGTTTGATGATAAAGCACTTGCCTCTTACCGTGCCAGTCTCATCCCTACATAATAAATCTCCGTTCATGTAGTCCTGGGTTGCTTTTGGCTTGAGTACTTTCCAGGACTGACTTGGGATATGAAAGCTGGCTCTTCTTCTGACTCATGTTGCCAGAGACATAAGAAAGCTGGGACACTATATTATTCCCAGGGTTTTAGATGTGTCCCTCTTCTCAGATACCTTTAGGGGGGAAAAGTCAGTGAAGTATTTTTATGTTCACAGGAATTTAACAGTATTCAAATTGCTAATTGTTTTTTTTAAGATTTTTAAAAATTTATTTGAGAGAGAGAGCGAGAATGAGGGTGAAGCAGACCCCCCGCAGAGCAGGGAGCCCAATGTGGGACTCAGTCCCAGGACTCCAGGATCATGACCTGAGCTGAAGGCAGTCGATTAACCAACTGAGCCACCCAGGTGCCCCAAATTGGTGATTATTTAAAATACATTCTCTGAGTGTTCTCTGTTACATAGGAAGTGTATATAAATGCGGGAATTCAAGCTTCAATATATGTATGCGTTCCTAAGTAAATTGAAATCTTTTTCACACTGGAAGTAGACACAGGACTTTCCCAAGTTAGAGAATAAATATTTTAATATCTCTTTATTTTAAGGACCTGGTTTTGACTTTTTACAGTGGCCAATATCTATCTGGCTATGAGGTGAACCGACAGGGGATTCTGTATTATGTAATTCATCAAAACTAAAGGATTAGTTTGTTTTGTTTAGTTTGCACTATAGAACTAAGATTTCAAACTAAAACTTTTTCTCACTAACATTTCTGTTCTTGATAGGGAGGCAAGAAAGCATCTACATGTGACTCCCTGGGCTGTGGCAGAAATCACTGAGGAAGTCTTACAGCCCCTGGGGTAGAGCTCTGTGGTAGATCCCTTCATTCTGTTGTTTATTCAGCTAAATTTCTTGAAGGCCACTTACAAAGAAAACAGTAGAATGACTGTAGTTCTACTTTGGGATATCCTTAGTGTTTTTTACATTGTCCTCAGTTGTAAATTATGAAAATCCTTTATAGTGGAATGTGTGTACCATACAGGACTTTGACCTTCAAAGGAGAAGAAGGGGTAATATTGAACTTGTGGTCATTGTGTGTTACAATTTCAAAATGGCTGTGGCTGAACAAAAGTATTGATTTGGTAAGTAGATTAGGGACAGTGAGAATATTGCCAGCTACCTGAGAAAAAGTGTCTTATTTCTGTATAAGATGAAACCATGAAAATAATTGTGGTCTCTTAGGGCAGTAATTAATGAGTTGTGCAGGAAGATAACCTTAGACTGTGATAGAAAGTCTTAAACATCTGTACTTAGTCAGTGGTTACCATCCAGGAGACAATGGATTTTTATCATGAAGGGTCTTTTGGACTTGCTCATTGTGATTTTGATGTGCCTGTTTATTGATGCAGAGTTTGTTAAATTCTACATAGAACTTCTCTTAACCAGGAAGCAAACACTAGCTTTCTTTTTCAATAGATTTTTTCATTTTTTTTTATCAAGGTGAAATTCACATAACAAAATCAACCATTTTAAAGTGAATAATACAGTGGCACTTAGTGCATTCACAAATGTTGTAAGTTCCAAAATGTTTGGCTAGTTCCAAAATGTTTTTCATCACCGGAGAAGAAAACCCTGTACCCTTTAAGCAGTTGTACCCTATTCCTCCCCTTCCCCCAGTCCCTGGGAACCACTGATCTGCTTTACATCTCTATGGATTTACCTATCCTGGATATTTCATATACGTGGAATCATATAATATGTGACCTTTGGTGTCTGGCCCCTTTGACCTAGCATATTTCTAAGGTTCATCTGTGTTACAACCTGTGTCAGTACCTCATTCTTTTTTATGTCCAAGTAATAGTCTATTAAATAGATATAGCATAGTCTGTTATCCATTCATCCATCCATGGACATTTGGGTTGCTTCTTTCAGTATACTTTGTGGTTTACTTTAATTTCATTAGCTTGACAGATCTTAATTTGGCCTAAGTATGTGTTGCATGCATGGCTCATTTGTTGGTCCTAGTTCAGCTGAATGGTACTTCACAAGGCTAAGCTGATCCCTTCCTCTGTTCTGCGTTCAGTAACCACTTGCTCAGCACCAGCTCTGCCTGCTTTGAGAACTTTTTAGATACTTGAAGTTAGGTATCTTTATGAGCCTTCTCCTCCTTAGCCCAGTTTTCCTAGGTCTTCAACCATTTCTCTAGTGTTCTGCTTTCAGAATAATCATCCTAGTCTAGAGTTTGTGTCCCAGTAGAGTGAGGAGCCCAAAACATCATGCAGCCCTTCAAAGTGCTCTTGCTAGGGCTAGTCTGGAGCAAAATAAACCTGCTGCTGCTAACTTTTCAGGTAGTAAATTTCTATGAAGTCTATTTAGAGTTGCATTAACTTTCATAGCATCCATATTCACAGTGTTGACTCATTTTGAACCTTCCATCTACTAAGATACGTAAAGATACGTTTTCGCACATGCAACTACTAAGCCTGAGATCCATGTGGTTTTTTTAGATCTCTCTGTAAGTATCCATTAGTAGTGTGTTAGTTTCCTAAGTCTGCTGTAACAAAGTACCACAAGCTAGGTGGCCTAAAACAAGAGAAATATATTGTTTTACAGTTCTGGAAGCTAAGTAGAAGTCGGAAATCCAGGAGACAGCAGGGCTCTTTCTCCTCGTAAAAACTCTGGGGAAGAATTATTCCTTGCCACTTCTAGCTTCTAGTAATCTTTGGACTTCATTGGCCTATAGACACATTACTGCAGTCGCTGCTTGCATAGTCATGTGACCATCTTGTCCCTCTGTAACTCCGTCTCTCTTCTTCCTATAACAACAGCAATCATATTGGATTGGGGCCTACGCTAATCCGGTATGACCTCACCTTCCTTTGATTTTTCTCTGCCAAGACCCTATTTCCAAATAGTGTGTCTTTTTAGGGACACAGTCCAACCCATAAGATAGGAATTGTACTGAGCTTGGGGAAATGGAAACCAAAAGTAACAGTAGCTTAACCAGAATAAACATTTAATTCACTAAGAAGCTTTAATTTTTTTCTCACATGATAGAAATCCAGGTGTGCGCTGCCCAGGATAGCAATGGCAGCTCCCTAGTGTTGTCAGGTGGGCAGGTGCCTGCTCCTCTCCTGCACCAGGCTCTTACTCTCAAGCTGCACATGTTCCTTCCAGCCATCATGTGCTATAAGACAGAGGAATGGTTGAAGGGTCAAAAAATGCACCTGCCACCCAAGTGAGTTCTCTGAGTGGCCTTTCCAGAAGTCTCATCCAGCATTCATGCTTACATTTTATGAGCCAGAAATTAGTCACATGGAGATAATAGCTTATTTTGTTACTAGAGAAAAAGAGTAGACTGGATATTAGGAGCCAACCAGCAGTTTTCTGTGACCGAGACCTTCCAGTGAACCCTGTAAAGTGTTGTCTTTCTGTGCCCAGCCCATCACTGTCCCATTGAAAGTCTTTGGATCCTGATTCTGCTGTGCACCCAGCCTTTTGGCTTCTGTGGATCTGATGCTGTGATTAGCCTTCCGTATTTTATCTTCCCCAAAATATTGACCAAAATGCTGTCGTGCATTTATGCACATACCAATGGATAGATGCTTTTGTCCAGGTGGACACTGCTTCATTTTAATCAGCACCCTTTGTCTAGCATTGTTCTACCAGTTCTGAATTATCTTGGCTTCTGGCTTATCGTTCTCCACAAGAGGTTTCTCCCAAGGAGAAAACCACAAATCACTGATCAGATGCTGATGGTCTCATGGCTTTGTAACTGTTTTGGCCCTTGGAATAAGAAATCATGGGGTCTTTCTCCATTGAGAATTTTAAGCAGTATATTTAAGAATGTGCATGCTTTTACTCATTCTGTACCAGAAGCCATGTGATTAAGGAGAGGAAGCCTATTGTTTCTTAAAATGTGGTTCTGGTGGTTGGCCAGGAGAGAGTGTGTAAGACTCCATGTAATAACCCTGGCCAAAGAGTCTTGAGTAAGTATGGGAACCACAAGACAGGCCCATAATCATAAATCATGGAGTGTGGTGTGATTTGCTGATAAATATTAACTAATTAGAACTACAGAAATAATTATTAAACCATGGACCTAAAGA
>PITA01000118.1:343770-375176 GCA_004023965.1 Spilogale gracilis
CAGTGAGTGGAAGCATGGAGAAGAATTCAGCTGTGGAAGGAGGAACTCTTGAGACTGATGTGAGTGGGGCTTGGTCATTATACAGGGTAGCTGAGGACGTTCTTGGTATGACCCAAGACCAGAAGGATGGGAGGCAGTATGCCAAGATGAGGAACAACGACAATGAGGGGCTGAGGTAGGGAGGCGCTTGGCATATTTAAGGAATAACAAGGAGGTCAGTGTGGCAAGAGATGAGTGAAGAGTATGGAGAGCAGGAAGAGGTTAGATGAGAGAGATAGGGGCGGGGGGTAGGTTGTGCAGACCATTGTAAAGACTGACTTATAGGGCAGATGGGGAGCTGCTGGGGAGTTCTGAGCAGAGGAGTGCCATGGTCTGACTATAAGTGAATTGCTTTGACTGCTGTAATCTGGGCAAAAGATGATGGCAGCCTGACCAAAAGGATAGCAGGGGAATTTATGAGTAATCGTTGAATTCTGCAAGCATTTTAAAGTCAAAACTGATAGGATTTGTTACTCAGATCTTTTTTTCCCCATGTTGTTATATAGAATGAATGTCAGAGACATTGCTACCTACAGTGCACTGATTCTAAATTGAATCCTAACACATTTAATTACTCACTTAAAAATAGGTAATTTTCAAGGTAAAAAAAAAATTGCCTCGACTCCTTACCAAAAGAAGACTTAATGGTTGACTGTTTGCCATACAAAACACAAAAGGTTTTGTGGATCCCTCCTGGCATAGTACTGTCCTGGGTCTTAATATGCTCTTGGGGGCAGGAAATGACTTGTGCTCCACTTTAAGCCCACATTCTGGCTAACAAGGCAAAATTTCTGGACTACAGACACACCACACGCACACACGCACACACACACACACACACACACACACACACACACACTTCTACACACATGCAGAGATCCCTGAAAGTCATGAGAATCACACAGCTGGAATGAACCATTGTCTCAAATGGGTGTGTGTTCATCCATATGCAGGTGTGTTGAAAGGGTGGCAGGAAGTAATTAACAACTGCTATACTAATTTTTAGTATAAACATGTACATAAGTGGTTAGGGAAGGGAGAGATGAGAGATGATTATATAGCAAAGGTGAGATGTAAGCTAGGACTAGAAAGATGAGTAGGAAATAAATAAGTAGAGAGGATGTGGAACACATTCTTTTGGGTCTCTTTTCTGTGTCTGTCCTTTAGAAGCTGGAGAATTTGGTGCCTTCTCCTACTCTTTCCCTATATAGTTTATTTAGGTGATGCTCTCACATTAGGAAAACCAGTCTTGTCGCTTCTACTTTGAACCAGTAAGTTGAAGTTGAATCTTTAGCGTAGACTAATCCACAGTTGATGAGCTGCCAGAGCCGCTTTAGTGGTGGAATCAGGCTGTGCTCTTCTTTTTGAATGGTTATAGGTGACAGAAAATCTTGGGCAAATCTTGAGATTAAGAAGGTATTGGGAATATATGTTCCATATCCTGTTCCTTGTTTTTAATCCTTACTACCGTATCCTTCCACCAGTCTTCCCTCTCCTCTCCATTTTATATTCAGTATATATGTTTCTAAAAATCACTGAGTTATCTAAAACGACACAATAACTACTAAATGGCTTATGGGAAAAACACTGAGATTGGGGTACAACACACAGAAGCTTAATCAGTGACGTGAGCAGGAATATAGGAACCTAAAGAAAACAGTGACATAATTTTATACATTTAAATAACTAAAAAAAGAAAGAAAAGAAAATAGCTAAGAAATACCTAAGTACTACAATAAATAATGGAATTTTAGTTTGAAAAAGGCCTGAAGTTTGCTGGCAGATATGAACATCAGAAAGATTGCAGCTTGGGAATCATGGTGAAGTGGTGGAAGGAAGGTTATCTGAAATTGGAAGGAAAGTTGTAACAAGCACCAGATGGGGATGAGAGTAGCTCGTAACACAGTGAACTGAAGTAGCTGGTCAGTGAGAAAGAGTGTGTATATGTATGTGCATGTGCTTTACATATTTCAGTTGAATATTACATATTCAACTGGGTACAGTTTTCTGCTTTCGTGTAATGTTTCTTTTAGAGAGAATCCACAGAAGCAAACCTAAAATTCACCATATGTTCAAATTACGCTCTGTAATAATCAGTGGCACTGGAATAAATTTCAATTTGCAAAATAAGCATTAAAGGGAACCAGTTGTACCTTACTTTATCTGGATGATTAACTGGGACCTTACTTTCCCCCTGCTTTATTATTCTCTCCTCATCCTCATAATGTCCAAAAATATTCTTATTTTTACAAATACTGATGAGAACATCTATCAACCAGATATTTAAGCTTACTGAATATTGAATATCCTGTGTTTCCAGAATATTTGCCTGGTAAGTCAAAAGGATCTTGAAACCAACGTTTCTGTCCTTTTAAAGTTTCAATATGAGGAACCAAGCACAGATATTTGAGGCAAAACAAAAGTTCTTTTTTTAAAAAAACACATTTTATTTATCTGACAGTCAGAAACACAGCTAGAGAGGGAACACAAGCAGGGGGAGTGAGAGAGGGAGAAGCAGGCTCCCTGCCGAGCAGGGAGCCCGATGTGGGACTTGATCCCGGGACTCCGGGATCATGACCTGAGCCGAAGGCAGTCGCTTAACCAACTGAGTCATCCAGGCATCCCGAAAACAAAAGTTCTTAAAAACTAACAGTATATTAGGGGTGCCTGGGTGACTCAGTCATTAAGCGTCTGCCTTCGGCTCAGGTCATGATCCCAGGGTCCTGGGATTGAAACCCGCATCGGGTGCCCTGCTCGGGTGGGAGGCCTGCTTCTCCCTCTCTCATTCCCCCTGCTTGTGTTCCCACTCTAGCTGTGTTTTTCTCTGTCGTATAAATAAATAAAATCTTTTTTAAAAAAACATATTATAGAACTGAAGAAATAGGGTAAAATACAGTTAGTGAGGTAAGATTTCTTAGATTTAAATTTCGATCTAGATCCTAAAGTTGTGAACATGGTTTGGAAAAGAGAAGGAACTTCTAACACCTAGAAAGAATGTAGAAATCTGCCACGTTTTTTCTGTTTCTTTTTCTTCATGTTCTCATACCCCAGCCCACAGCTGACCTTACGATGGCAACAAGCTTCAAAGGCAGTCACCAGGAGCCCAAAACTACAAGGAATGCAAAAGCTCTTTCTCTCTTCCTCCTCTTGTCCTTCTCCTCTCTCTCTCTCTCTCTATCTCTATCTCTGTCTCTGTCTCTATCTCTATCTCTATTTCTATCTCTTTCTCTATCTCTATCTCTATCTCAAGTAAGTAAAGACCCAGATTTCTGGCTGGAAACCTGAAAATAAGAGATAGCTTCAGGGACCGGGAAGGTTCCAAGGAAATCACAGGCACAGACAGCCTTAAGGAAAGTAACTCCATAAAGTTGTTTGTGAGCACCTGCACTCATCTCCCAACCTGGAAGAAAGGATCTGATCCTAATGAGCATACCAAAGACTTTGAGAACTGAAGTAAAATACCACCATCTGAAGTAAAAGACCACCCAGATTGACTGCTGGGTGATGCACACATTGGACATATCCAAAAAACATTGCAGCAGTTTTGAAAACTAAACTGACACCAGAGCCTCAGCCCAAAGAAAGTAGATTAAGACTCATAGTCTAAACCTAATGAAGTCAGTTGTCTGCTAAAACAAAAGTATCAACATTTTCCATAGGATTTAAATATGACCTGTAGAAACATAACATACTATTCAGATGTCCAGGATATAGTCCAGAATTACTTAGTATAAAAAGAACCAGGAAAATCTAAGCTTGCACTGGAAAAAAAAAAAACAATAAGATGTTAACACCGAGCTAACACTTGGGGTGGAATCATATGGCAAAGACTTTAAAGGCAGCTATTGTGCCAGTGTTCCAGTGAGCAATGGTGAACACTTTAGAAATGAATGGAAAAATACAAAGTTTCTACACCAAAAAAAATAGATATGAACAAGGGCCAAATAGAACTGAAAACACTGGGTAGGCTCAGTAGCATAGTGGAAATGACAGTGGAGTCAGTGAACTTAAAGATAGATCAATAGAAATTACCCAGTCTGAAGAAGAGAGAGGACAAGACTCTAGGAGGTTGGAGAGAACAGTGCCTCAGGGATCTGTGAGACAATAACAAAAGTCTAACTTTTATATCACTTCAGTCCCAGAAAAGAGGAGGAGAACCAGACTGAAAAAAAAATAATTGAAAAAATAATGTGATTGTTGGGATGAGCACAGGGTGTTATATGTAAGTGATGAATCACTAAACTCTACTTCTGAAACTAATATTATACTGTATATTAACTGATTGGAATTTAAATAAAAACTTGAAACAAAGGAAAGAAGAATGTGAAAACTTACCATGTTTGGCAAAAGACATAGATTTGCCAATTAAGTGAACCCCAAACAGAATAAACCCAAAGAAATCCATTCCCAGACAAATCATAATCAAACTTTTTGAAACAAGAAATGAATAAAAAATCTTAAAAGTAGCCACAGAATAATGATTTATTCTAAGGGAAAATGATTCAAATGATCATACATTTCTCATCAGAAACTATGGAGACCAGAGGAAGTGCAGCTCAAATTTTTATATCTAGCCAAAAAAAAAAAAACTTTAGTAGTAAAGATAAAAGAAAGATACTTTCAGATGAGAGAAAACTAAGAGAATTCATTGCCAGTAGACCTTCTCTGAAACAACTGATAGAGGGACTTATTCAGACAGAAGGGAAATGATACTAGAAAGAAACTTGGAACATCAAGAGTAAAGGAAGAGTAAAAGAAATGGTAAGTATAATAGACTATTTTTCTGCTCTTGAGTTTTTGATAGGTGAAAGAAAAAATTATATTATTGTCAGGCAGAGTTTTCATTGTATGGAGATGTGATATGTAAGACAACTGCAACCTAGAAGGGAGAGGAAGAGGGAAAAGGCACTTTGATGGGTTTGTATGCTCCACTGAATGTGGGAAAATGTTGGTTCTAAGTACATTATCATGGGGCGCCTGGGTGGCTCAGTTGGTTAAGCGACTGCCTTCGGCTCAGGTCATGATCCTGGAGACCCGGGATCGAGTCCCACATCGGGCTCCCTGCTCGGCGGGAAGCCTGCTTCTCCCTCTCTCACTCCCCCTGCTTGTGTTCCCTCTCTGGCTGTGTTTCTGTCTGTCAAATAAATAAAATCTTTTAAAAAAATAAGTACATTATCATGCTTAACTAATAAACTATCCAAAGAGATGTCAGGACACAATTAATTTAATAATACAAAATGTTAAAATACCCTAAAAGAGAGCAGGAAATAGGAAAGAAAGGAAAACGGGGAACAAACAGAAAACAAATAATGTAAACCCGAGTCTAAAGATATCAGTCACTAAGTGCAAATGGTCTAAATGTGTATAAACCAATGAAAAGACAAATTATCAGAATGGATTTTTATAAATGATGCAACTATAAAGTGTCTTCAAGGAACTCATTTCAGGGGTGCCTGGATGGCACAGTTGGTTAAGCATCTGACTTTTGATTTTGGCTCAGATCATGATCTCAGGGTTATGAGATCAAGCCCTGTGTCAGGCTGCACACTGAGCATGGAGCCTGCTGAAACTTCTCTCTCCCGGTCTTCCTCTCTCCCTTCACCTCTAGATAAATAAGTAAAATTTAAAATGAAACTTCAAATATAATATAGGTAGATTAAAAGTAGAAAATGGCAAAAGATATACCATGCAACTAATCAAAAATTGAGAGTGGCTATATTAATAGAGGAAAATCAGACTTCAGAGCAAAGAAAATTACTAGGGGTAAAGAGAAACTTTACATAGTGGTAAAAGAGCTAATTCATTAAGAAGAGGTAACCCAAAATGTGTATGCATCTAACAGTGCTTCAAAATACCTGAAGTGAAACCTGGCAGAACTGAAAGGAGAAATAGACAATCCATAATTATACTTGGCAACTTTAACACTCCTCTCAATAGTTGATAGAAATTTTGGACAGAAAATCAGCAAGGATATAGAGGAACTGACAACCAACTGGATCTAATTGATATTTTATGGAACACTCCACCTAATAATAGCTAAGTCCACATTCTTTTCAAGTGCACAGGGAACATTCAGCAAGATAGACTATATTCTGGATCATAAAAGGGCTGTAATGAATTTAAAAGAATTGAAATCATACAAAGTATATTCTCTAATCATAATGGAATCAAACTAGAAGTCAATAAGAAAAGATAACAGGAAAATCTTCAAGTATTTGGAAATTAAAACAATAAATTTCTAAACAATCTATGGGTCAGAGAGGGTCTTAAGTGAAATTAGAAAATATTTTGAAGTGGGTGAAAATGAAAATAAACAGCTGTTGAAACAATATATATACTATAAAGTATATTGTCATACAAAGTAGGCCAATTACTGATATTTGAATGCTGACACCATTATTCATCAGAGACCTGTGAAATTCATAAAATACTCAAGTAGAAAATGTCAAGGGATTCTATATTCACCTAGATGGGAAAAATTAACTGGTTAATCTGGCAAGTAAGTATTAAATAATCATAATTAGAATCAGGTGACTTTTTAAGGGATCAAGTAGAAAACTGAACCAAGTAAGATGATGCCGCTAAAGCAGTGCTTAGAGGGAAATTGATAGCATTAGATGTTTCTATTAGGGAAGAAGAAAGGTCTCAAATCATTATCTGCTTTCTGCCTAAAGAAGATTTTAAAAGAAGAGAAAATAAACCTAATGCAAGCAGAGAAAGGAAATAGTGAAGATCAGACCAGAAATCAGTGACATTGAAAACAGAAGCGTAGGGAAAAACAAGGAAACCAAAATATGGCTATTTGAAAAGATTGGTGAGGCACCTGGGTGGCAGCTGCTCAGTGGCACCTGAGCTGCCTTTGGTCCTGGGATCGAGCCGTATATTGGGCTCCCTGCTTAGCAGAGGGCCTGCTTCTCTCTCTCCCTCTGCTCTGCCTGGTTAGGCACTCTATCTCTAGCTCTTTGTCAAATAAATAAATAAATTTTTTTAAAAAGATCAGTAAAATAAGCCTCTGGCAAGACTGACAAAGATGAAAAGAGAAAAGAAATAAATTAACTGTATCCAGGGGCGCCTGGGTGGCTCAGTTGGTTGAGCGACTGCCTTCGGCTCAGGTCATGATCCCAGAGACCCAGGATCAAGTCCCACATCGGGCTCCCTGCTCGGCGGGAAGCCTGCTTCTCCCTCTCTCACTCCCCCTGCTTGTGTTCCCTCTCTGGCTGTGTTTCTTTCTGTCAAATAAATTTTTAAAAAATCTAAAAAAAAAAAAAGAAATGTGTTAAAAAAATTGTTTAACTGTATCCAGAATGCTAGACTGCCACAGATTCTGAAAGCATAAAAAGGGCATACTCTCAATAGTTGACAGCTTAGTGGTAGTGGCCAATTCCTCAAAAATCATAAACTGTACAAATCTATCCAAGATGAAATGGGTGACCTCGGTAGCCCTGTCAATCTGTTAATGAGGGAATCAGTACTTCATTTTAAGACTTATGATAATATAGCTATAGTGACCCAAGGCAGTGTGAAATTGGCAAAAGGATAGACACCTCAACCAATGGAAGAAAATAGAATAGATTCGCTGAAGTGGTACTGTTTGATTTTTGACAAAGATACAAAGGAAATTTGATAAAGAATATATAAGAGAATATAATTCTTTAAACAAGTGAAGTTGAAAAACTTAACTTTGACCATATGCAGAAGAAATTAATTCTGACCTAAGTCTGTTACCTTATTCAAAAATTAAATCAAAATATATCACAGGTCTAAATATAAAACTATAAAAGTTTAAGAGGTAATATATGAGAAAATATTTATGACCTAGGATTATGCAAAGAGTTCTTAAACATGAAACCAAAACCAATTGATTCATAAAATTTTAAAAATTCATCTGGACTTGATCAAAATAAAAGCCATTGCTTTACAAAATATAGTGTTAGGGGAAAACAAGACAAGCCACTAATTTGGAGAAAGTATTTACAAATCACATATCCAACAAAGGAACTGTATCCAGCATATATAAAGAACTCTCCCAATTCATTAGTTAAAAAAAAGCAGACAGTCCAATTTAAAAATAAGCAAAATTGTTTGAACAGATTCTTCACCAAAGAGGATATAAGGGTGACAAATATGCACGGGAAAAGTTGTTCACCCTTACTAGCATCAGGGAAACGCAAATTGAAACTGCAAGATTCTACTCCACACCTGTTGGAGTGTCTAAAATATAAAAATATGGTACCAAATGCTGATGAGGATGTGGAGTAACAGGAACCTTCATCTTTTGCTGGTGAGAATGTTAAATGCTGCCACCCACCTGGAAAACAGTTCAGCTCTTCCCTATAAAGATAAATACACTTGTAAACCATATGACCTAGCAGTCCTCCTGGGTATTAACCCTAGAGAAAGGGGGTGAGGAACCTGTACACAAATGTTTCTAAAGCAGCAGAATTCATAATAGCCAAAAACTGGAAAGAGCCCAAATATACTTCAGTGGATAACTGAATAAACTGTGATACTTTCATACTGTGGAGTATTACTCAGCAGTAAAAAAGAATGGACCACTAATAGACCCAACAACTTGGATGAATCTCAGAGGCATTGTGCTGAGTGAAAGAAGTCACACTCACAAGACTACAAACTGTATGAACCCATTTATTAGACATTCCTGAAATTATAGAACTGTAATGATTGAGAATAGATCAGTGGTTATCATGGATTAGAGAAGGATGTGAATACAAAAGGGCAGCACAAGGAGGTTTGTGGGATGATAGAAGTGTTCTCTGTCCTGATTGTGATGAGGTTAACGGGTGTTAAAAAGTCACAGAACTGCACCTTTCTCCCATATCAGTTTTACTGTGATAGTTTTAAAAGTTTAAAAGTAAAAATTAGGGGCACCTGGGGGGCTCAGTTGGTTAAGCAACTGCCTTGGGCTCAGGTCATGATCCCGGAGACCCGGGATCAAGTCCCACATCGGGCTCCCTGCTCAGTGGGAAGCCTGCTTCTCCCTCTCTCACTCCCCCGGCTTGTGTTCCCTCGCTGGCTGTGTTTCTCTCTGTCAAATAAATAAAGTCTTTAAAAAAAATTTTTTTAAGTAAAAATTAAAGCAGATCATAGTTCATAATTTCTGTGCCCTGGTGATAAGAAGATAGAACTCTGCCTGTAGGACCCTTTCAAGTAAAAGGATTCCTTTTCCACCAAAAAAGTTACATGAATTAGGGGTGCCAGGGTGACTCAGTCGGTTAAGTGTCTGCCTTTGGCTCAGGAACTCCGCAGCAGGCTCCTTCTCCCTCTCCCGTCTGCTTACCGCTCCCCCACTTATGCTCTCTCACTATCTCTTTCTGTATGTCAAATTAAAAAAAATTTTTTTAAGTTACGTGAATTAAATATCCAGCTTTGCGGTCACTATAAGGTAAATCCCAAAGCTACTAAGCTGAAAACCAGACACACCTAAATAAATGTCACTGGGAGCCCCTGCTAAGCTATTTGTCAAAGAATCTACACAATGGAGAAAATATCCAATTGTAACTAAAGAAATCTCTTTGGAGGAACAACACTTTAATATTCTCATCGCTAAAGTAAAAACAAAGAAAGGTCTTTCCTAACTTTAGCTTAAGAAATGGGTGGAACAGATTTGGGCACCAGAGTGTCAGATCACTCATGCAGGTTGTAACCTTTTTTTTTTTTTAAGATTTTAGTTATTTAACAGAGAGAAACACAGCCAGAGAGGGAACACGAGCAGGGGGAGTGAGAGAGGGAGAAGCAGACTTCCTGCCCGACGTGGGACTCGATCCCGGGTCTCCGGGATCATGACCTGAGCCGAAGGCAGTCGCTCAAGCAACTGAGCCACCCAGGTGCCCCACAAGTTGTAACCTTTTAATTAAGAATGTAGAGTCTTGGGGCGCCTGGGTGGCTCAGTTGGTTGAGCGACTGCCTTTGGCTCAGGTCATGATCCCGGAGACCCAGGATCAAGCCCCACATCGGGCTCCCTGCTCTGCGGAGGGCCTACTTCTCCCTCTCTCACTGCCCCTGGTTGTGTTCCCTCTCTGGCTGTGTTTCTCTCTGTCAAATAAATAAATAAAATCTTTAAAAAAAATGTAGAGTCTTAAAAACATGACAGCATTTTGAATAGGAGAATCTGGATATTGGAGCATTGTGGAGTTTTTTGACAAGGGTAGGTAGAGTTCAGGAAGCTCTGTGTTCTTTTATGCAGTATAAACATGTTTGCTTATAGTTCCCATTCTTTTATCTTATTGAAAGGGGGCGGGCAGAGCATCATAGAGAACAGGAGAATTTCAATCCCAATCTGTTTTCTTTTTGTCTCTCACCATAGCCAGCATTCTGGAATCTCTTTCAAACATCCCTTCCTCTTGGTTAAAGGTGATTATTTAAAAACAAACAGACCACATGAAAAAAAGCAGTTTCTAAATTTTTGTAATAATAATTGGAAATGTAAATTAGTTTCAATCATGTTCCTTTTGTTCTTCTGGTTTAAAATTACTGGTTAAGGTTATTTTACATTCACAACTGTTAAACAGTGTATCTGAGCAAGGTGAAATGAATTAAGGTGGAGTTCTATTGGCAGGCGAGACCTTCCATAGGCCTATGCGAGACTGCAGGCTTAAGTTGCCTCCAACACCTTCTGCCCACTTGTGCTAGCTCTATAGGGTAACAGTATTCCAACAAAGATGTTTTATTTTCTTTCCTTTTATTTTATGTTATAATGGCTGTGATTGTATGCTATTTCATATTAGGCTTAGCAAATTCACATCCTCATCTTCAGCTAAGTAATACATCAGTTTGCTCTTTTTGTTGCTCTCTATTTGGAGAGCCTAGAGTTCTAGCTCCTACACTGTGGATATACCTCAGGGAATGTTACTAGCATTAAAAAGTGTTTGAAGGGACACCTGGGTGGCTCAGTTGGTTAAGCAGCTGCCTTCAGCTCAGGTCATGATCCTGGAGACCCGGGATCGAGTCCCACGTCGGGCTCCCTGCTCGGCGGGAAGCCTGCTTCTCCCTCTCTCACTCTTCCTGCTTGTGTTCCCTCTCTAGCTGTGTTTCCCTCTGTCAAATAAATAAAATCTTTAAAAAAAAAAAAGTGTTTGAAGCTGCTTTCTGTGAGTGGGACCACAGACCTTAGCCAAAGATAACCCTAGAGTATTTCCACTTTTATATACTTTATTTATGAGGTTGCTCTATTAAACTTTACCTATAAAATATGTTCCGTTCCTAAGAAACTGTTTGAAAACCACTCACCTGGACAGATAAAATTCACAGATAATGAGAACTTGAATTTGTCACCAGTCATCTCCACTTCCCATCCCTTTAAACTTTTAGGATATTGCTAACAAACATTTGACTCATTTCATGCCTTATTTACCCAATGTTGGCAGTGTTTTTTAAATACCTACTACATTCCAGTACCAATTACAGGAAGGTGTATTACTTTTTCCCACTTTGCTGGTTAAAGAACTGCTGAGAAGTGAAGTGGTCTAAGGCAGGAAAGGGGAAGAACAAAAATGTGGATTATCTGCATCCGAATAATTGAGCACCACGGCGTGTATATTCAAGGTGGCAGTGACTCAAGTGAGATAGGTGGGTGGTAGCAAGTGATTTGAGAGAAACAGACCTGCTGGAGCTCAAAGAGAGGCACTGCTGTTATAGTCATTGAGAATTACGGAACAATTAGAGCCGAGAGGAATGCAGGGGGGAAAAAGTACACATTTCTGTGTCACTGCAACCTGCCACGGAGTCAGATATGATGCGGGCATGATGTAAACTTAGGAACTAAGAAATGGTTCATTGTTGATCCTTGAACTTTCTTTTCAAATCCCAGATGAACCATGATAGAAGCTGGGGTGAAGCCTATCTCAGGAGCCCAAGGACATTTTTTTAAGTGGAGGGAAAGAGTTAGTAGGATATATTATCAAAGGGCTCCCCATGCTTTGTGACCTAGAATTATAGAGCCCGGGCACTTTTTTTGTTTTTGTTTTTCTGATTTTTTCAAATATAGTTTCTTAAGTCTCAAAGCTTTAAAAAAAAAAAGTTATAGGAAATTGTTGTGTCCTCTCTTTTAGGTGAAAACGGTTGAGAGAAAACACATTCATAGCTGTGCGTTTTATTCCAGGGAAAGTCCATTAGCCAGTTTGTGTTTTAACACTTTACTGTAGAATGGTGTGGTTTCCCACTGAACATAGAAGGAAGCCTAGGTAAGCTTTCCATAAGGTCTTGAATACAGGCGAGCTTTGTTTCTAATTAAACAAATGTCTAATACTATAATTTATAATGCACTTTGAAAAGAAAGGACAAAGAGCAGCCAGATCAATTTTTGTTGGCTCTGTTTTTACAGTGCTAGTACCATTCTGGCAAATTGGAATAATGTAGACAAGGAATTAGTGAATTGCACATGTATATATGTTAATACCTCCCTTTTGTTGCTGTTTTTTTTTTCATTGCTTATCACAATTACTTGGCTGACATTTGAGAAGTATATGTACAGTGAGTTCTCACTGAGTGTTTTGTTATACAAAACATCATGCAGTAAAATCACGACGCGTCTACCATGAGTTTTTGTGTAATGGGTTTCAGTAACTAATTATGTTAATAGCTACCTGAAATTTCTTGTAAAAAGTCCAAAACATTGGGTCCACTAAATGATATCTCAATAAGTAAATTATTTCTTATCATGTATTATGATGGTGGCTGGTTAGGAAAGGGAGTCTGTGGCCTTCGCACCAAGCAGCCATATTGGGGGAAGATACATGAATCTATTTCATTGAGCTGGCTAGAACAAGATAATGGCCAAAGGTAGTCTGACCAGTAGAACTGAAGACTAACAAAAACTCATTCTTAACTAATGAAATAAGACAAGGAAGCATAAATGTTAAATCTGCTTATGCCTACTGTATTTCTCTTCTGTCATGCCATCAATTATAACATACATGCTGATTTAGTAGTAACATTTCAGGGGAAAAGAAACTTGTTAGCAAGGATAGCAGCTGTAAGATAAATTTTGTTTCAGAAACATGAAGATGTAATGATAGATGTCTTAGAATCAAGGCAAGGATATTACAGAGTATCATACTTCAGTAATAGCCAAGACAAACTGCTTATTACCTGCAAACAGGATACTTTTGGCAAACACTTTATACTTGTTATCTGTTTAGTCCTCACAGCACTCTCATGGGTGTTTTACAGATGGGGAGACTGAGGCTTGGAGAGGTTAAGTGACCCATCCAGGGACTCCACCTACAGTAAATGTCAGAGCTGGGTTTTGAGGCAGAGTCTGTCCAACTCTAGAAGCCACATAGTTAACCCCTGTTCTGTAACCCCTTGTCTTTAACACAAGATCTTATACCAAAAAGAAAGACTGAGAACCGTCAGCAAAGGCCTCTCCAAATCTACCTCTTCACTTTTTAAAGCAATAACTGACTTTCCTCAGCAAAAAACAAGCAAACAAAAAACACCACTTCTTGAATATTCCTTGGCATCAGTTTTTATGTTTATTGTTGTGTACGTGAGTCTACAATATTCTGTGAAGCTATTCGTCACTTTAAAACAATTTTCATAGTTATAGTTTCTGTCTTCAATAGGTTATAAGATGTATAACCTGAGTACAGATTGACAGGTAAAGACACTAGAAAAAAGAGAGACCATAGAGGTACATTAAGGATATGTTGTAGCCAAATTTTACCCCCCCAAAAAAGATTTAAAGCAATCATATACTACATACTGTTTCAGACACTGTTGTAAGCTCTTTTCTCTGTTTAAAGTCTTAATCTGCATTATTATTTGGTGAGGCACTGTTGTCATCCCTGTTTTACAGATGAGGAAATAGAAGGGTTAAATGCCTTGCCCAAAATCGCATGGAAGAACCAGGATTTGAATCTGGTCTTGTTCCAGAGTCTGTGGTCTAAACAACCACACTGTATTTGCTTAATTTCATATTTTTACATCTGGGAGTTTAAAATCCTTTGGCTTTATTTTAGAATCTTTCTTCTAAAAAAATTTCTGCTACTGGCCTCCTCATCCTATACGAGAACTTTGGGAGTCCTGAGGTATTGATGATATAGCCCCATCCTCAAGGGCATTACAGAACTTAAAGCAGAATTTGATATTAGCTACAAAGAGATTAAAAGTGAGGAAAATTTGGTTCTATTTCAATTTGTTTCTTGTTGGAGAGATAGTAATTAAGTCAAGTCTTTATTTCTTTGCAGTCTTTAATACTGAAGTCTTACCACTCCATCTTTTTTTTCTTAATCACTTGCTTATATCATTAATGACTTTATTTTTTTTTAAGATTTTATTTATTTGACAGAGAGAAACACAGCCAGAGAGGGAACACAAGCAGGGGGAGTGAGAGAGGGAGAAGTAGGCTTCCCGCTGAGCAGGGAGCCCAATGTGGGACTCGATCCCGGGTCTCTGGGATCATGACCTGAGCCGAAGGCAGTCGCTCAAACAACTGAGCCACCCAGGTGCCCCCATTAATGACTTGAAGTACATTGTTCAGACTTGGCTCTTGAATGAAGTACACCAAAATTTAAAAAGAAAAAGTCAAATTCTTGCAAGTGCCTACTTGGTTGATGATTTTAGGGAACTTCCGAAAGGCAAGTGTTTATAGCTACTAGTTACACTGCTCACTACCAGTTACTTGGGACTCCTTGTCACACGTAGCATCTCATTCAGGCCTCATAATAGCGCCTTGGGGTGGTTTTTCCTCCCAGCTTACAAATGAGTGGAGAGGTTACCTGGCCTCTGTGCAACTCAGTTTTTTCATTTGTACAACAAAGAAAAAGAAAGCTTTTTTATGTTCTAATGAGAATTTCTAAGTCCAGAGGAAAGTTATCGCAAGTGAACATACAGAGGCCTGTATGGAACATAAACGTTACTTTAAAGAACTTGCATTTGAGGGGTGCCTGGGTACCTCAGTCGGTTGAGTATCCAGCTCTTGATCTCAGGGTCTTGGTATCCAGTGCTGCGTCGGGCTTCACGCCAAGCGGGGAGTCTGGGTTCTCTCCTTCTGCCTCTGTCCTTCCTCTCTCATTCGAGTGCGCGTGCGCGCTCTCTAAATAAATAAATAAATAAATAAATAAATAAATAAATAAATAAATAAATAAAACTTTTTAAAAAGAACTCATATTTGGTATCTTTCCAGTCAAAGGCACACTTTCTAAATGAAGGTGAACAAAAATTATAAAATTAAATTGACAACAGTGAAACATTGGGTACCCAGTGTAACAGTGATACACATTGAAAAGCATTTTATTTGGCTTGCTCACTTTATCCTTTCAGCCTTTACCTCCAGACCCCGGGCCAGTACCCTTTGCATTGGCCCTGTGCTTAAGTCATTTTGACTCATGGCCTGAAATGTGGCATCGTGATAGCCTAACTGCGTCAGTAAGGTACTGAGTGACTGCTGCTCTGGTACACTAAGCAAGTATTTCAAGTTGGAAACTAGCCACAAAGGAACTGATTAACACAGAGAATGACATAGTTGCAAGTGTATGAATGAAAAGTGGCATATTAAAAAGTTCAAGGGGCTTGGACACTGAAAACCTGGAATCAAGTCCTGGCTCTGCCACTTACTAGCTGCGTGACCTAGGGCAAGTTCATAACCTCTTTGAGTCTCAGCCTTCTTATCTGTAAAATGAAGATAATCAGAATAGCTAGTTCATTTATTGAGATAAAATTAGAGAAAGCATAATGCAAGGGAGATTGATCTGAAAACTAGAAAGTGTCACATGGATATTAATACATTATGCTAAACTTCATTAAGCCTCTACTTCAGTATAGTGTGATTTAACTCAATCATAGCATTCAAGAAATCGCTGCCAATTTTAAATAGCATGTCTTTATGGACTTAACATTTTTATCTCAAGTAATCCTCCACCAGCATTTCACACCAAGATATGGCATCTTGGGGTGCCTGGGTGGCTCAGTTGGTTACGCATCTGCCTTCTGTTCAGGTTATGATCTCAGGGTCCTGGGATTGAGCCCCACGTCAAGCTCCCTGCCGTAGCCTTCTTGATCCTACTTGTGAACCATCCTTCTGCTTTGGACTCCCCATTTTTCTAAAAGATTATCAAACCAATGGTAACTACCCCATTCACTGACCAGATCTGGGACTGTGAACAGATGACTCCACCTTGATGAGATAATTGTAGTTTCCTTCTGCCTCACAGAGCTTGTTGTAAGCATCAGATACTTTGAAGACCATAGCATATGGTACAAGTGCAAGGGACATGCATGATAAAATGAATATGATCATCAAAGACCTCTCAGAGTAGCATCAGAACTAAAACACATATAATGCTGTTAGAAAATGGAAAGTAAAAATGCCATTACGAGTTGTTGAGGGTACCTGGGTGGCTCAGAGGGTTAAGCCTCTGCCTTTGGCTCAGGTCATGATCTCGGGGTCCTGGGATTGAGGCCTGCGTCGGGCTCTCTGCTCATCAGGGATCCTGCTTCCTCCTCTCTCTGCCTGCCTCTCTGCCTACTTGTGCGCTCTCTCTGTGTCAAAGAAAGAAATAAAATCCTTTAAAAAAAAAAAACCTAATACAGAGTTCATTCATTAAAAAAAAAAAGAGTTGTTGACAGGAGAAGGAGGTAGATAAATGGAAATGTCCACAGTTGACTGCAATACAGTGTTAGGAGAAAACATACCCATATCAGACTCTAAGCTCCTACGATCTTACACTGTTTCTCTCCTCTGATGTAGACTTAGCAGCTAGAACAGTGTCTGGAATGTGATAGGTGTTCGGTTTATTGGATGCATGAACACTAGTCTTTCTGATCAGTTCAAGTGACTAGTGGTGTAAAGGTAGACTGACTTTGGCTAACATCCTATGGCCTGCCGTGGTCATGACTTTCTTGTCCTAGTTTTCCATCTGAGGCAGGACTTGTTCTAAGATGTTACCTAAGACAGAGTTCACCTTAACATCCATGTCAAATTACAAGACCAAACTTTCATCCTAAATGTTAAATCTATTTATTTATAGTAGCCATGTACGTTTATTTTAGTACCTCTTGATATTGTTCATCATAGACCTTTAGGAACCAGCTGTTAAGATACTAGAAAGCTGGGGCTCCTGGGTGGCTCAGTCGGTTAAACATCTGCCTTTGGTTCAGGTCATGATCCCAGTGTCCTGGGATTAAGCCCCACATCAGCTCCCTGCTCAGCAGGGAGTCTACTTCTCCCTCTGCTGCTCTGTCATGCGTGTACTCTCTCTCAAATAAATAAAATTAAATCTTAAAAAAAAGATACTAGAAAGCTAACCAAGCATTATAGATGTCCATTTTGCCTATTTTTTGTGGGTGGGATGAGAAATAGTAGAGAACTTTCATTTTAACAAGATTAGATATATTTGGGTGGATATGCCAGGGAAGAAGGACCAGTGGGAGCTTTTGTGAAAACGAAAACAAGTTGTAATTTTCAGTCTAGGTTAAGCCTGAAAAGAAACCCTAGAAATTACCTAATGCAGGGGCGCCTGGGTGGCTCAGTTGTTGGGCATCTGTGTTTGGCTTGGGTTATGATCCTGGGGTCCTGGGTTGGAGCCCCACATCAGGCTCCCTGCTCTGCAGGAAGCCTCGTTCTCCTTCTCCTACTCCCCCTGCTTGTGTTCCCTCTCTCGCTGTCTCTCTGTGTGTCAAAAAAATAAAATAAAAAAGAAATTACCTTATCCAGGAAGCCCTTTTATCCACATGAGATTTCATGCAGAATGCCCATATGTAAAACAGATTAATGTTTTTATCAATACAGATGTCTGATTTAACTTTATAACATTTGTTGTTGTTTCTCAGTGAGAGCACCAGCTAATATGGTGGAGTCTTTAATGTCTTAAGATTTTTATGTAGTGCATGTGAATGTGCGTATTTTGAATTTTTTACAATGAATATATATACTTTAGTCAATGAAATCAAACATTTGGAGAAGATGGAAGGTGTACAAATGGAACATATTTGGAAAACGATACAGCCATATTATAGATAAGCAGGTTAAAACTGTATGGAAGAGTGTCATTTGGTCTCCACATTTTGCTTCTTGATGTGATGATTTTTTTTAAAGATTTTATTTATTTATTTGACAGAGAGAGCAATCCCAAGTAGGCAGAGAGGCAGGCAGAGAGAGAGGAGGAAGCAGGCTCCCTGCCAAGCAGAGAGCCCGATGCAGGCCTCAAACCCAGGATCCTAGATCATGACCTGAGCCGAAGGCAGAGGCTTCAACCAACTGAGCCACCCAGGCGCCCTTGATGTGATTATATTAATGACATTAGTTAATCTGAACACAGTCGACAACATCAGTACTTCCAGATTTCAAGGGTTTCTCCTACCTATGCATAAATGTTTCCAGGCCATTTCAAGGCTCCAGTGGAATCCAGAGTACCTTACAAACCTTCATTTCTGTATTATTGTTTCTTCTGGTTTGAAATTTGTATTTAAATTTTCGGTCATGGTTTTTATACATGATTATAGATACATAGGACAGGGGACAAATTCAAGTCTTTTGGGTTTTGGGGGGAGGCATTGGGTTAACCTAGAAATATGACATTTAACAAAAGGAAAACTTTTCAAGGAAGGGCAACAAATTCAAGGTAGAGTCCCAGAATTGTCCTTAGTCCCAGGGAAGACGTCATGGCCAGTATTTGGGTATTTCAACATCTGCAGTGTTAAAGCCAGGCCTGTCTCCTAAGATGGAAATTGCCATGTGCAGAATGACTTGATAGAAAATGGTGTACATTCTATATAATCTTCTAACTGCAGAATGCGACCAGTGGCACTTACCCTAAAAAAAATAAATTACCCGAAATTTGCAGCACATTCATATTCAATTTCATCACAGCAGATGCTCATTAGTATGTTGTTATTAATTGGTATTCACTTTAAGTTTTGTTTAAAATGAAGATAATAATTAGGTTTTAATTACTGCATCATTCGTGGGGGGGGTGTCTGTGGGGAGAGGGAATCGAGTGAAATGCTTCTTAAAGCACTGAGATATTTCCTGATGCTTATTCAACAACGTGTGATGCCAAAGACTTTGACAAATAACTTCATCTTTACCAAAAAATGGGACTAGGATTCTGAAATGAAGAAACTGCTGTGTGTGTTTCTTTAAACCCATCGTTATCAAGAACTCACTGTAAATTGTCTGCTTGATGGACACACTGAATCAGATGATAATATGCAGTACCATTCTTTCTAATCAAATTACCAAAAAGACTTCTTGGAAAAGTAACCCTCACAAGCGGCTGATTAATGAAGTGGTGGCAATGTTTTGTATTAGAACTAATTGAAGTAATCCAAATAAGTTATTTCTGTAGCCTATGGAAATAATTTTCTTTACAAAGAAGTACAGTGAAGTTGGCAAGCCAGTATTTTTTTCACTCTCTGTTTTTCCATATTTGCAAAATAGCTAAGTTAATACAGATATTGCAAATAAAATGGGGAGCCAGCTAATTTAATTGAGCGGCAGGGGAATCAAGAAAGCTTGGCTCAGTTCTTTTGTAATCAAGACTAATAATTTATATAAGGCTTAAAGGTGTATGGAAATTGAGGGGTACTAGAATTCTAAAAGCCTATCTCTACTAAAACACTAGAAATAGCAGTTTTTAATGCATTCCTTAAAAAGGTGGCATTTATATTCTTGAATTTAAACTTATTCCTTAGTTAAAATTTTCAGGAGCACCTATCATGGGCATGGCATTGAATTTTCCAAATATGCACAAATGCAGACCGTCTAGAAGCTTACAGACTAGTTGGGGAAAGTACAGGATCTGTCATGTATTCCCTGTGTGCTGGGTGGTTTCCATATGGTATCTCATGATCTTTACAACATTCCTGACAGGCTTATTAGCCTCATTTTGCCAATGAAAAAATTGAGGTGTGGATAGATTAAACAGTGTATTCAATGTCACCGTAGCCTTTAAGTGATTCAGTTTGACCCCAAAGCCAGTCTGCTATGGGGAGATACACACAGGCTACATTAGAAATCATTTCAAGGGGGGGCACCTTGGTGGCTTAGAGGGTTAAGCCTCTGCCTTCAGCTCAGATCATGATCTCAGGGTCCTAGGATCGAGTCCCACATTGGGATCTCTGCTTGGTGCGAAGCCTGCTTCCCCCTCTTCCTCTGCCTGCCTCTCTGCCTATTTGTGATCTCTCTCTGTGTATCAAATAAATAGATAAAATCTGTAAAAAATCATTTCAAGGGACTAGTGTTGTATTGTTAGGCAATGGGCTGAGGCTCAACGGGAGGTGGGAGACACGTTCTATGAATCCCTTCCTTCCACAAACATTCACTGAGGGCCAACTGTACTCCCAGCCTCGGCCTAGGCACCAGCAGTGCAGAGGGAAATACATAGAGTCCCTGCCCTCTGGAGCTCACATCCTAGGAGGTACAAGGATGATCAAAACAGTGAGGACTACCTGGAATGTGATCTCTGGACCAGAGGGATGTGGTAAACCATTGAGACCTTGAGGAGAGGCAACTGGATTTGTCGGGTAGAAAGTGAACAAACCAAATGGTGGAGGCTTGACAGGCTCCCCAGAAACTGATGACTGTGAGGTCTGATGAAGTAGGTAGAAAGTGAGTGGTCCTTTAGGCAGGGCTGGAAGGATATGCTTGCCCCGGGGAGGGGTGGAATTCCCTGGGCCCATGTGCAGAGGAGGGAAGGAGCGCAAGACCTGTGTGCCTGGAGCAAGCAGTGTTCCGTAGTGGGACGGGTATGGGGCCGGGCTGGCTTTGGAGGGGCATGCAGAGACCTCTTGAGTAGGTCTGATGGTTGGAGCTTTGTCTGGTAGATGGTGAGGGTACTAGTAGAGATTTTTTTTTTTTTGAGAGAGAGAGAGAGAGAGAGAGAGAGAGAGAGAGAGAACTCATGTAAGTGTAGTTGCGGGGGATGCACAGAGAGAAAGGGAAAGAATCCCAAGCAGGCTCCATGCCCAGCGTGGAACCCATCATGACCTGAGCGAAAGTCAAGAGTGGGCGCTTTTAACTGGCAGAGCTACCCAGGCACCCCCTAGTAGGGATTTTTCAGGCCAAGGCTGTTGTGAGGAAATTTTCCATTTCTAGACTTTGATCTTATGGTCTCTGTCAGTGCCAGCAGGGTTTAGAGTTCTGAATCTGCTTCATGCTGTGATGTCTGGAGTAAATTCTGTCTGCAGCTTTTGCACAATAATGGGGTTTGATACCATTCTTGTATTTTTAATTTCTAGTCAGTGCTGGGGTTTTTTTGTGCTCATGGTAGAAGAAGAATGGTGTTTAATCATCAAAAATACTTTGGGGCTAAAATTTGGGAGTCAGGTCAGCACATTTTCCTTCCTGATTGATATTGTTGAGGCTTAAACCAAATGGATTAACTTCTGTGAGTATATATTAGTTAATGTGAGAAGGCAGGCCTTGCATGTTCTAGGTTGTATGAGGGAGGTATCTTGAGGTTAAGATTTTGCTGTGGATGGATAATCTCTAGGGTCGTGAGCCAAACTCTTCATACCTCAAGGAATTCAACTCAGGAGCAAGTTACATTTATTTTCGAGTTGATAAAGAGGTAGTTTTAGCTAACTTCTCTGTCCCTACAAATGACAGAGTTACATTACCATACAACAGTTTTACAAAGCTAAAATAAAAGACCATGTGTTGTCAGACCAGTTCAAAACAAAGTCAGTTAGGGACGCCTGGGTGGCTCAGTTGGTTAAGCGACTGCCTTCGGCTCAGGTCATGACCCCCGAGACCCGGGATCGAGCCCCACATCGGGCTCCCTGCTTGGCGGGAAGCCTGCTTCTCCCTCTCTCACTCCTCCTGCTTGTGTTCCCTCTCTCGCTTTGTTTCTCTCTGTCAAATAAATAAATAAAATCTTAAAAAAAAAAGTCAGTTAAAAATCAATACTGAGCCCACAATGGAGACAGTTTGGAAATTGCTACTAAAGCTGAACATTTGTGTGCCCCGTGACCCAGCATTTCCATTGCTGGGTATTATAATCAAGAGAAATGTACACTTATGTGCTTGAAAGGCATGTACAAGAATATTCACAGCAACACCATTCCTAAAAGCCAAAAACCTGGAAACCACCTAAATCCTTCTTCCATGGAATGGATAAGTAGATTGTGATCTTTTCATTCAATGGAATACTCCATAGCAATGAGAATAAAACTCTTTTTTACATGCAACATGGGTGAATCTCACAAACATAATGCTGAGCAAAAGAAACCAAGGAAAAAAAGAGTGAAAACTATATGATTCTATGCACGTGAAGTTTTTTTTTTTTTTTTAAGGCAAATCTGTGTCCTTTTAGGGAAAATGGGGAGTAGCTAGCAGGGGAGTAAGGGGAGGACCCTGAGATGTTGGTAATATTCTGTTTCTTATTATGGGTGCTGATTACAGAGGTGTGTTCACTTTGTATATCAAGCTGCACACTTATTATTCGTGCACTTTTGGTATATAGATTTTAATTCAACAACAAAATATACATTAAGTTTAACACTGGACTGTATTTATGTAACGGAAAATATGTCCTATTCTAATCTTGAAATAACTTGCTTAGACAAGCATCTTCCTCAAAAATGATTCTCAGGAAATCTTCTCAGGCTGTTTTGGTAAGTGTAAATTCCTTTTTCTCAAGCCAGGTTGGAGGGATGAGTCCTTGGTTCTAAAAGTATCTCCAATACAGGTAATACGTAGCACAGCAATTCTCATCTCAGACTACCCACCAGAACTACGTAGGAGCCCTTAGAAATGCCCATCCCCAGCATTCCAACCTGCATTCTGAGTTGGTTGTTGCAGGAGTGAGGTCTGAGCATCAGTATTGTTTTTTAAGCTCCTAGGTGGTTCTCATGTGCGGTCAGGTGAAGGACCACAGATCTAGAGCCTCATCAAAAATCTCAGGAGAGAGACCAGGGATTATAAATAAATGGAAACAGAACTACCTTTTCATGGGAGGGTACATAGGCTTGGAGAGAGAATGAAGTTTGCTTTGTTTCTAATGTAATCCAGTTACGGGATTTAAAAAAAAAGGCATCAGAACCAGAGGCATTATAACATTTTACTTTTCCATTCATTTCTTCCACAATATTTGCTAAGTGCCTCCTCTGTGCCAGGTATATCAAAGTGGAATTCTTCCCCTACCCCCATGTATGTATGGGATCCACACTTATTACTCTGTTAACACTCCAAGCATCCAACTTGAATGCAGAGTGTGATATACACAGTAGCTATTTCAGCTCAGCATCGTCCTTACTAAATCACAATCGGCCACTTTGGTGCGTGATGTTCTAAGTATAAAGGAAGACTGAAAGAAGCCTAGGCACCGTGTTGAGTGCAATTTTCAAGGAAAGAGCAAGAAATCGAACATTTTAAACCAATAAGTAAAAGCTAGAGAGAGAAAGAAATGTTAAAATATCATCTTATTTTCTTGAAGTATTTTCCATCCAATCTTGTACAGTCAAAATGAGCATTTAAGTGTGGGGAGAAAAACCCGCTGAACATCTCAGAGAAGACTAGAGGGTGTCAGGTTTCTTGATTAGAAGAATTTATCATCAAAGGCAAAAGAGAAAAGATGGTAATGATAAAAAAAGCCCTCCGAGTGATCACAAATTAACGGTGCAAAATCAAGAAAACAAAAGTAGGTGTTACTCTTGTTCATATAAACTATAGTTTTCTCCATTTCATGTGTGTTCTTTAAAACCACTTAATTGTATTTGACATTGAAAATCTAATAGGGCCTTTTGTTTTCAGCCAATTTACTAATTGCAAAATATGTCAGGAATCAAAAGGGCAGGAAGTGTTGGTATATTTTTTAAAAATGTATAACTCCTTTTTAATTTTTTTTCCTATTTTCCTTATCCATTTAGGCAGTGACTTTCAATTAGCCTGCCTACTAATATCAGGTCACTAAACTCCGTGGCTGACGCTTTATTCCTTCATGTGGGTTGTCACTCGTTTGCTTCAGTTGGCTGGCAAAGGTTGTTGTATATCCATTACCAGCAACACAGCACTTTGCATTTCTGAATTGACAAGCAGCTATATTGACCCAGCGCTTATTATGGGTCAACAGCTGCGTTAACCAACGGAAGGACTGAGGGGCAATTAAAATGAATTGGCAAAAATATATCTTCCTAATTTACTCCAATTTGTTATTTATGCTAACATTGTATGGCTTCTATGGTGACACTAAACAGAATGGACCCAATAATGGCAATTAACATAAAAATATAATGGCTAATCAAATTGACAGCAACTGTTTCTCATCATCTCGACACACAATACATTATCAAAACAAACTATTATGAAGGAGGTAATTTCAGTGTTCTATTCAACCTGCAGCATGTGTGCAGTCAGGGAGATGTGTACCAGCAATTACTGCTGAATCTAAAAAACTAAACAAATAACTTAATCGCTGTCGTCCTCCTTTTTTTTTCCCCCAGGAAGCAGTAATCAGGATTCGCTAAAAATAACTGGTGTATAATAGTATAATGATGATGCATATTGTAGAATAGCTAATAAGAAATAAAATAGGCTTCTAGGTGTATACTTTTAAAAATAGGTTCAGGTAAAAAGAAAGAGAGAGTCATAGAAGGAATGAACACAAAAAAAGACAATAGCCCTGACTGATGAATAGCTCCATGTGGGTTATTCCTGCAGCCTAATATTTATAGATCCCCTTTATAATAGCCAAAGATGTTTAAATTACACTAAATTTAGTAACAGTTTGTAATGCAGTTAACAAGAAGGTCAGTCATTGAGCTCTAATAACTGAATTTCAGTTACTTCTCTACTAAATTGAGTTGGCTTTGGTTTTTCATCATTGATAGTGAGCTAGGATCCTTTGATCTAATACTTGGTTACCCCAAGAGATTCCCTTCAAAAATAATGCTGCTTCGGTATCCAGTTATAGGTAGTGGTTTTCCTTAAGTTCCTAGTGGCATGCTAGTCTTTGGGTGCCACCAGACCCTGCTGCGTGGATTGTACAAATGACTTAGTTGTCGTAGTTATTCATTGATTAATTCATTGTGCCAGCATCTATCTATGGAATGCTTACTGTGTGAGTTAGCCATATATATGTTTGTCATTGGTGCCCAATCTGGCACACAATAGATGCTTATTTAGTGTTGGTTGGATTTCATGTTCATCCAAGGCAGCAAGCGAGAGCTAGTGATGTGTTTGTTATTTGAGCTTCTCATTTGAGAAATTCTGAGGGTTCACTTGTTTCACCTTGGTAGGACACCCCACCCCCAAAGAAAATATCAAGGCTCTAGCTCATTGTCCTTCATTCAACATGAGGGTTTCCCAAATATCTAACTTCATAGGAAGAAGGAAAGAAAGTTCCTAGGGCAGTTGATTTTAAATTAAGAGAAATGCACTTGAATGTGATTCACCACATAATTCTTACCATGGTGGTTGAATTGGCTGTGTGTGTTTTACCCCCCACCACAGGGTGAGGTACGGTTGCTTAGGAGAATACACAGTGTCTCTGGATAACCCCAGGAATATCAGTGTCCATTATATGTTTGCTGAATGAATAGTACTTCAGGCACTTCTCCTATGATGTTGAATTAGAACTTGCCAAAGTCACTAAACATTTGTTTTGACGTGGGTGGGATTTAAAAACCTTGCTTATTTCATTTTACCTGGTATTTCTCAGAGCTCATACGTTGCCCATTTAGGATTAGCACAGAACAAATAGTTAAGATGTTCTTCAAAACTACGCTTAATTTACCATGTCATGTCTGAGCCAGTCCCTGGAAAAGCAATAGATGTCCACCACAAGTCATAAAATTGGGCTCAGGTATGGCAGTATGTTAAACAGTTTTCAGAAATTGCTTAACTTCTTGCTACCATGGACAGGTCCCAGTTAGGAAGCACAGTATCACTTTTCCCAATTAACCATGCAGATTGTCAAGGGTGCATAGGAATTTGCAATTTGACAAAATCGGGTTTTTTTTAAGATTTTATTTATTCATTTCACAGAGAGAGAGAGATCACAAGCAGGCAGAGAGGCAGGCAGGGAGAGAGAGGAGGAAGCAGGCTCCCTGCTGAGCAGAGAGCCCTGATGCGGGCCTCAATCCCAGGACCCTGAGATCATGACCTGAGCCAAAGGCAGAGGCTTTAACCCACTGAGCCACCCAGGCGCCCCACAAAATCGGTTTTTTGACCGCAGAGGTAATCAGTCTGCAGCTTTGCAAGTAGTAATCTGTGATCAAAGTGGCAAGATTTATTCTGAATTATGATGAAAGGTATGTGTGCTATATGAGGGGGACAAAGCATTAGTATGAGTCTCCTTCTTATTCATCCCCTCTTCTTGAAAAAAAGAAACCTGCTTGATATAGAAGTTGAGAGTAGGGAATACACTCTGTTGAGAGTGATCTCCATCACTCCCCTCACCAATAGTAGTATTCATTTATTTTCTGTTCTATTGCAGTATTCTGACAAGTCCCTGTATACCCAGCTGTGCTTTTACCGGTACATTTTTGATGCGGACTGTGCACTGGAGAAACTTATTACCGATCATGAGAAAGGTACGTTAAAATACTGTAATTACCTTTGAGTTTAAAGTGGAAATTTGCATCATAAAAGCCAGACCTACTGTCAGACTGTTCACGCAGCATCACACCGCTGTCTCAGAAGCAGGCCGTGGGGGCCCTTGTGAGCATAGGCTTCCCCTACATGAGGGGCGGCGGTGTAGGAATCCCCAGCTTTGGTCCCCACAGCCTGTCTCACATTGTTCTCTGTTAAAGCAGGGCTTTGGGGGAGGAACAGTACAGAAAGGACTCTTTAAATGCTATATTTTGAAAATGCTATTTTCTATAGAGTTTAGTAATTGTAATAAAGTAAGCATAGGCAATGTGATCATTGGACGTACAAAAACCAGACATTACCACAGAAAAATAGACCTTGGAGTGTGTCTCTGCTGTTCACTAAAAGCCAAGGTTCGTTTTGAAAGAGAGGCATGGGGTGGAGTTCTTTTATTGACTCCATCCTAAGAGAGCATATCTGCACCTCTGCCCAGATGATTGGGTGCTGTCTGTAGTCCTCACATAGAACTTGCATGCACTGTGGAGTTGAATGGGTCTGGGAAAAGCTTTGTTACATAACAAAGTATTTGAAAATATCATGACAAGTGCATGGTTTTTTTTTTCCTACCTGAAAATCACATTGACAACTTCCCTATGACCTGTCAAAAAAAATAAAAAGGCAAATTTACACATTTTTCTTATTACCTGAAGTGTGTTTATGTTGTTAGTGAATATTGATTCAACATTTTGTTGGTCAGTATTTAGTCTGGAGGTAACCTTAAGGATATAAAGAAACTTAAAAAACACTGCCGGATTTCCTCCTGTCAGAATCTCCGTGGTCTTAACTGTTTTTCAGTTCTAGTCATAATTTTGACCAGTTTTTTCCATCTACAAGATAAGCTAAAAATTATTTTTTAAAGGTCTTGACTTAATTGGTTTTGCTGTCCTTGGATATAAAACAGTTTACTGACTGATGGAGGAGTTGGTTCAAATATTAATTTCTTGTTTTTGGATATTCACCAAGAACTTGGGCTACAACATATTTTCAGTGAATTAGTAAAATTTATGTAATGTGAAGAAAAAACTTCTTCTTTTCGTTAATAACTGAGGTTTTTTTGAACTTCTTTTCATGCCTCATGTCTGGCCCATGTTTACTTGCAGTATCATTAATAGCTTTTTCTCTTTTACCCTTAAGGGCCTTTCCTTAAAAGCATGAGTTGAGAGAAATGTGTATAGGTTCTTTGATGAGTATATTTTTTCTGTCTGGCTTATTACCTCTTTCTGGATATCAGTATATTACAAGTTTTTCCCCTTTTACTTCTTTCTGAATCTAGCCATTTTAGATTGTTCCCTGGATATCTTAGACTCCAATGGGATGGACTTCTCTTCCAAACATCTCCAAAATTCTTATCTGAGGCGGCTGAATCAGTCTTTGATCATCAGCGGTTTTCAAAAAGTCTGTTGACTCTCAGAGACACGTAGGAGTGATCTGGAAAGTCGCTGGAGACTTACTTCAGCTTTTTACAGGAGTGCACATTGCTCTCCCGTAAAATAAAAGGGAATAGAACAGCTACTTGGAAGCTTCTTGCTTGGTAGAAGGGGAGATGTCTTGACAGTATATATACCCTCACACAATTAACTGTAGTTCTCTTTCACCAGTTTAAGAGTTGGGATGCTTTTTTTTGTCATTTGCTTCTAATAAGTACACTATCTAGGCATTCAGGGTCATAATGGCACTACATGTGAGTTATTTACAGGTTTTTGTACATGTCAGAAGACTAAAGAAAATAAACTTAAGAGAAAGATATTAAATGTATGTGTCACAGAAGGAACTTCGTGAAATGTTCCAAGAACCTTTCATTTTATTTATGGAATTTTAATTATGAAACTATTTTTCCTTTTAGCTTCCTTCTTATTTATTATTCATAAGTTGCACTTTAGGAATGAGTGGATTAAGTGAAATTTACCTGCTCAGGGCGTTTGCAGATCACTCAGTAACATTAAGAAGTATTAGGGTATTTGTTAGGAGGGCAATATAAATTGAAACTCTAGGTTGTACCTATCTGTATTCCAAGATCAGAGGTGTACTGACAAGTGACACTTGATAAATTCCCCCTTAGAGTCAGCTGGAGGGTGCCTGGGTGGCTCAGTTGGTTAAGCCACTGCCTTTGGCTCAGGTCATGATTCCGGAGTCCCGCATCAGGCTCCCAGCTCCACGGAGAGTCTGCTTCTCCCTTTGACCTTCTCCTCTCTCGTGTTCTCTCTCACTCTCTCTCTCTTACAAATAAATAAAAATAAAATCTTTAAAAAAGAGTCATTTGGGGTGCAGCACCTGGGTGACTCAGTTGGTTAAGTCTGACTCTTGATTTCTGCTCAGGTCATGATTTCAGGATTGTGAGATTGGGCCCAGCTATGGGCTCAGCGCTCAGCAGGGAGTCTCTTTGAGAGTGTCTCTTCAGCTCCCTCTACCCTTCCCCAGCCTCAGAAAAAAACAGAAATGATTTGAAAATCTATGGGAACCAGAGGGCAAATATATTTATTCAGTTTGGACCAAGGCCAGAACATGAGTAGAAGTTACATCAGAAGTCTCGTAAAGAGTGACAGTCATTACACACAGTTACATTATTGAGAATGGAGTCTAAGTATTGTTTGTCAACAAGTGCCCTGGATTTGGCATGTGAAGTATTTACTGTGTACTCTTCTTTACTGTCCGTACTTAGTAACATTTCCTTGACTAAGATTGTATTACTCTTTGCCTTTGTAAAGCCTATATTTTAAGGGTTGTAACTGGATGGTGGTTTTAATTTTTGACACTTGGCCATTTGACTTGGAAAAGTCAGAAATTATTTGAAAGAAGTTTATTTTTATGGTAAAAAGTAGCTCTTGTCAGAGCTTTATCCTTTGCTTTGCTTTCAAACGAAGGTTTGTAGGCCCCATTAGTCCATAATGTGAATTAACCCCATTTGGTATTTTTCCTTACCTTTAAAATGCTAAAGGACTGTTATTCACTTTTGTGAAGTGTTTACTGCATATTGAGTGTAACTACATAACATTTTAAAAATCTTATTTCTGTAGGACTTTGGCTTTATTATTGTAACTGCTCCAGAATGTTACACAGATGGCATAATAGATCCAAAGGCAGTTTTAGAGAAACATAGTGACAATGTATGAAGTAAAAATCCATTTCCACAATGGCATCACGTAATGGTCCCATTTGACTGCCTCATTCCATGGGGCTTTGGCCAGAGTAGGGATAAGTGAACAGTTTGGGGGAGACATGAATCCATTCAAATCTTGCCCCAGTTGTCTACATTAAGTCTGTGGGAGCAGAGAGAGTCTCTTGGTTTTTGCACCTGAACTTTTAATTTTGTTTACTCAGCAATGGTAAAAACAGTACATACCTATTTTCACTTCTGTGGTTGAGTGCCATCCCAGATATCAGAGGAGCTAAGATGGCCACGGTTCCCTGCTCTGGAGGAGCTTAGAGTCTACGGGAGACAGATTGGGCAGCAAGGTGTAATAAACCACCAATCTGGTCAGATTGTTAAGGAAGCAAAGAAAGGGAACCGCTAACCAAGGCTCCCTTTGTTTTTAGTAGGCTATTTTTTAGAGCAGTTTTAGGTTCACAGCAAAATTGATTGGAAGGTACAGAAATTTCCTGTGTACCTCATGCTCCCATTCAGGCACAGCTTCCCTCACTGTTAGCATCCCCCACCAGAGTGGCACATGGCACATGTGTTGTAATTGATGGAGCCACATTGACACAGTGTTATCATGTACAGTCCACAGTTTACCTTAGGGTTCACTCTTGGTGTTGGACATGTGTTAGACAAACCCACAATGACATGTATCCACCATTGTGGAATCATAGTGTAGTTTCACTGCCCTAAATTCTTCTCTGCTCACCCTACTTGTCCCTCCTTCCCCACTAACCCCTGCCAGTCACTGATCTTTTTACTATCTTTATAGTTTTCCCTTTTCCAGAATGTCCTATATTTGGAATCCTATAAAATGTAGCCTTTTTAGATAGGCTTCTTCCACTTAGTAAAATGCACTCTAAGTATCTTCTGTGTCTTTTCATGACTTGAATTTCATGTGACTTTCGTGACTTTTTAATGCTGAATTATATTCCATTATTTGGATGTACCACATTTTTAAAGATTTTTTAAAGATTTATTTATTTATTTGAGAGAGAATGCAAGTGCCAGGCGGAGCAGAGGGAGGAGAGAGAGAATCCCAAGCAGGCACCATGCCCAGTGAGGAGGCTGACAACGGGACTCACAACCTGAGATCTCACAACACTGAAAAGTTGAACAGTTAACTGACTGAGCCACCCAGGCACCCCAGTATTTTCTTGTTTTAAGTTGCATTTCCTTGATGATGTATGATGTGGAGCATCTTTTCATATGTTTATTTTCCATTTGTATATCTTTGGTGAGTTGTCTTTGGCTCATTTTTTTTTAATGGGTTTGTTTTTTTATCGTTGTGTTTTAAGAGTTATTTGTAGGGACACCTGGGTGGCTCAGGATCAAGCCCTGTAGGGGCTTCTTGCTCAGCGGGGAGCCTACTTCTCCCTCTGCCTCCACCCCCTCTCCTTGTGCTCTCTCGCTCCCGCGCTCACTCGCTCTCTCACAAATCAATTTTTTTTTTTTCTGTGATTTTATTTTATTTTATTTTATTTTTTATTTTTTTTTATTGTTACTAAATTTTTTTTTTCCAGTGTTTCAAGATTCATTCCCCATTCCCCACACCCAGTGCTCCCCGCTTTAGGTGTCCCCAGTACCCACCACCAGGCTCTCCCATCCCTCCACCCCCCTCCCTCCAAGTCCCTCAGTTTGTTTCTGTGTTCAAAGTCTCTGTTGTTTCGTTTCCCTCCC